>PVLA01012748.1:0-41863 GCA_004027455.1 Hydrochoerus hydrochaeris | reverse complement strand
CTCATACTACTCACAGAAGGTAAAATTTCACAACCA
Organism: Hydrochoerus hydrochaeris; assembly: GCA_004027455.1. NCBI lineage: Eukaryota > Metazoa > Chordata > Mammalia > Rodentia > Hydrochaeridae > Hydrochoerus > Hydrochoerus hydrochaeris. Next base: position 41,827 of record PVLA01012748.1, on the reverse strand, counting down.
GTCCTCACAAAGGGGTTATCTAGAGGGCCTCCAGCAACCCCCCTGGAGTCTCCACCCTCGACTTCATATTGAGCATTACATAAAAACATACACATGTGAACTACACAAATTACAATTATCAGTACAAAACATTTCAAGATCCCCGTGCCTAATTCCCACATGCGGCGTCCTTTTCCTGGAGAAGCAATTGTCACAAGGCGTGGATGGACTAGGACGCAGCATGGACAGAAAAGGGCGCTGCAACTCATGACCTTGTGCTGGCCAGGCAGGCACTGTGCTGCTGAGCTATATCCCTGGCCCGTAGTACATGTTTATGATACATAATAAATACATTCATCATGGGGAATTGACACATATACATATCATATCTTGAATCTTTTTACTTCCCCTTCCCTTCTCCCATTTTCCCCCATCCCCGGATTCCCTTTCCACCTCCGTAAAGCCTATCTTCTGTCATTTGTCTTTATTTTGCTCTTTAAATTATTTATGCATTACTCATATAAGAGAAACTATGTGATATTTAACTTTCTGTGTCTGATTTTTTTCACTTAGCATTATGGTTTCAAGATATATCCATTGCTTCTAAATGACTCAAATATATCCTTTGTTGCTGAGGAGTTCTCCATCATACGTATATACCACACATTCTTTATTCATTCACATTTTGATAGGTATATAGGCTGCTTCCAAGATTTAGCTATTATGAATTGTGCTGACTTTTGACAAGTCTTGGGGGGGGAAATCTTTGGGAGGGGAGAGAAAAGCAAAAATTGAAAAATAAAACCTCATGACTCGTTTTATCTAATAAAAATTTTTGACTGTTCCAATTTAAGCTGTAGACACATCTCTGTAGATGCAGTTTTGCAGAAGTGCACCCGTCAGAGGAGGGTTGTTTGGTGACTGTCCTTGGCTTCCTCAGACTCCGTGATCAGTTTGGTCATGTGCTCACCATTCCACAGCAAACACAGGGTGCATCATGGTCCCTCTTGAGACTACATTTCCCTCCCGTCTGCTGCTGGAACACATCAGTGGTGTCTTCCTCCTCCATCTCCAGCTGCACTGGAGTGTCTGTTTCATTAATGGGCTGCCCATCAAACCTGAATCTAATCTGTCTCATTGACAAGTTCTGCCGCTCACAATAGGCCTTCATCAGCTTGCTCAGCGGGGTGTGCCTCTTGATTTGAACTGCACCACCAAGCTGTCCTGTCCTGCCACCTTCAGGTTGATGTGGTCATTGTCGGTCTTCATGCCCTCCTTGGGCTTCTGCGAAATAGCTGAGTGGTGGCGGCTGGCGAAGGGTGATGAAAGTGAAGCGGAGTGGGAGAGTCACGCTCTCGGCCTGCCACTCTCTCCTCTTTTTTTTTTTATTTTAAAGAGAATAAAACAAAACAAAGCAAAACAAAACAGATCAAAGCAGAGCAGAGTAAAACAATACAAATAACACAGGATTTCAGAAAAAGACAGCAGAAAATCAACAGTGGCTACCATAATGTCTCTTGTTTTCTTTGAAATAGTTGTCCATACCCTCACACACAATGAGTTAATACAAATCAAAATTGCATGAAAGTAATCAATATAAAAGAATGAGAGCCATAAGGGTTTTCAAGACCACACAATAGGAAATCAGTAATGGCTACTATAATGTCTCTTGTTTTCTTCAAAATAGCTATCCATACCTTCATGGATATTGAAATCAAATAATTGAAAACAGGCTAAAACCAATAAAAACCAAGAATAAAAGCATTATCAGACTTGGAAACAAAATGATAGGAAATCATCAATGGCTACCATGATGTCTCATTTTCTTCAGTATAGTTGTTCTTATTATCACATAATAAAATAAATTCTTGTAAACCCTTTAGGTGTAGTTCTAGGCATATATAAGCTTATACAAGTACATTCTTTCTGTATTAGAGGGAAAAGCAAAACAACAAATAAATAACTATAGCTAAGATCTCAAAACAATAGCAATGTGGGCTTTCAAAACAAGGTGGTAGGAACATAACAAATTGTGTTGTTTTGCATAGTTATCTTCAAAAGTCTTACTTGAATACCAGATACAGTCAAGCAAAATTGATCTAATCCTACAGATGTTAAGTGTTTTGTTCCAAGAACTAATAGAGTTAGTAATATAATCATCTTGGTAATCTTAAGTGTATATATGCAAATTTATGTCATATTTCTATTCTCTTCCTTCTTCTCTCCTTTTTCCTGAGTTTTTTTCTCTTTGAGCACTTACTTACCCTTTCACAAAATTTATTGAAGATTTTGTATCTTATTTACTCTTTCAGTTTCTTACACTAGAGATACAATATGGTATTTACACATGTGAGTTTGATTTATTTCACTTATGACTATGGTCTCAAGTCTCTTCCATTTGCCTATAAAAGCCTCAATGTGGTATTTATTTATAGCTGAGTAGTATTCCATTGTATAAAAATACCAAATCTTTTTTATCCATTCCTCAGTTGATGGTCATTCTAGTTGTTTCAAATTTTGTGCTGCTATAAACATGGGTGTACATATATCAATGTGGTATGATATTTTCAGTTCTTCTAGGAATATGCCCAGAAGTAGAATAGCTGGGTTAAATGGGACTTCCAATCCCAGATTTTTGAGGAACCTCCACAACAATTTCCACAGTGGTTGCACCAGTCTGCACTTCCACCAACAACACAGAAGTGTTCCTTTTTCCCTACAGCCTCTCTAGCATTTGTTATTGGTGGTTTTCTTGATTCTGACATTCTCTCTGGAGTGAGATGGAATCTCAGTGTTGTTTTAATTTGCATTTCTCTAATGACCAATGATGTTGAACATTTTTTTCATGTATTTATTTGTCATTTAAATTCTTTATCTGAGTAGTGTATATTCATCTCACATGCCCATTTTTGAATTGGCTCTTTGAATTTTGGGGGCCTGATTTTTAAAAATTCTTTATGTTCTCTAGATAGAAGTACTTTTTCTGAGGAACAGTTGACTAAGACTTTTTCCCAATTCTTGGATTTTCTTTTCATTCTGTGGGAGATTTCTTTTGACATGCAAAAAATTTTAATAAGATGACATTCCAATTGTTGATTCTGGGAAGTATTTGCCATGCAGTTTGATTTTTGTTCATGAATTTTCTGCCAACCGCTATGTCTTTAAGATCTGTACCTACTTTGCCTTCCAGTAGATTTAGTGTTTCTGTTTTAATATTTAGATCTTTGATCAATTGTGACTTTAGTTTAGAGCATGGTGATCGGCATGGGTTTAGTTTTAGTTTTCGGCACATGGAAAGCCAGTTTTTCCAGCACCACTTATTAAAGAGGCTATCTTTCTTCCAGTGAATGTGTTTGGCCCCTTTGTCAAAGATAAGGTGGCTGAGTATGTTGGTAGTTGTGGTCATATTTTCTAATTTATTCTGTTGATCTTCAGATCTGTTTTTATTCCACTACCATGTTGATTTTATTACAGTAGCTTTGTAGTGTAACTTCAGGTTAGAGATTGTGATGCCTCCTTCCATGCCTTTAATCTCCAGAATTGAATTTGCTGTTCTAGGTTTCTTCTGTTCCCAGGTGAATTTTAGGAATGATTTCTCTAGATCTGTGAGATATGCTAATGGTATTTTGATTGGAATTGCTTTAAATCTGTATAAGAATGTTAGGAAAATGGCCACTTTTTACAATGTTTGTTCTTCCTATCCATTCATAGGGAATATCTTTCCATTTTCTCAAATCCTCTTTGATTTCTTTTTTCAGCATACTGTAGTTTTCACTATATAGATCTTTTACTTCTTTTGTTAGATTGATTCCTAAATATTTCATTTTTTTGAATGCTAAAGAGAAGGGTATAATTTTCCTTATTTGTCTCTCAGTAAGTTTGCTGCTTGTGCTTGGAGTGCTTTTGATTTTTGAGAGTTGACTTTGTATCCAGCTACATTACTAAATTTGTTCATTACCTCTAGGAGTCTTTCAATGGATTTTTGGGGATCTTCTGTGTAGAGTATCATATCATCTGCAAATAATGATAGTTTAATTTCTTCCTTTCTTATCTTTATTCCTTTTATTTCTCTTTCTTCTCTGATTGCTCTGGCTAATATTTCCAGAACTCTATTGAATATCAGTGGTGATAATGCATATCCTTGTCTTTTTCCTGATTTTAGAGTGAAATCTTTCAATTTTGACCATTTAATATGATGCTGTCTGTTGGTTTGTCATAGGTTTTGGCTTTTATTAGATTGAGGTAGATACTATCCCAATTTTCTGTAGGATTCTTCTCATGAATGAGTGTTAGACTTTATCAAAAGCTTTTCCTGCATCTATTTTTTTAAAGATTTTATTTAAAGAGAAACAAAAGCATGCAAATAGTAGAGACAACACAGAATTCCAAAAAAAGATAAACAATAAGAAATCACTAGCCATAAAACCACATACTATCCTCCCAGAAATAGCCGCTCAAACCACAAAACCAAAGCACACAAAGTAGACAGTCAAACAGAGAGAGTGTGAACAGCCATGCATGTGTGAATTTCCACGTGTACCTCCATCCCCTCTGTACCAGAGGGAAAAACAAAACCCAGCAAGACAAAACAGAACAAACTCGCACAAAAACATGAAACCAAAAAGTCACATAAAACCACAGTTCAAGGTGATCCACAATGATCACTGTGCTGTTTCCTACCATCTCCAATAGAATGTCTACATCATCAGGCACAACTGAATATAGCAGTACAATTGAGCATAACAGTAAACAACCATATTAGTAAAATAAAATATTGCAGACAGTATAAAACTTCAAAGGCAGGTAACAATCAAACCAGAGTGGACATCCTAGTGGAACCCGTCATCCCAAATGCAGTTACCTACACTTCCAGACATGACACCACCAATCACAACAGCCCAGAACAAAATCCACCAACACAAAACAGCGATCCAACAAACCAGACTCGACCACAATCAGCCATGACAAAACTGTGCAGGTTTTACAGAGCTTCAGACTAAGTCAATAGGAAATTAAGGATGATCACCGTACTATATCCTGTTATCTTCAGAATTATTGTCTGTGCGCTCAAATCTAGTACAGGTAGAATGACTGGAACAGAATATAATACATCTAAGCAAAGTAGTGTGAGTAATGTGTGTTTTAAATCCTGGTGCACTATTAACAATATAGCGTATCGAGGCCATCAATGTTAGAGTTTCTAGTTATCCTTCTCTGCCTCATCTCTGCCATGCTACTTTTGCACCTCTGTTTAGTTTTTTCCTTCATTCTACTGCCCGCCCCACTCACAGAGGCCCCCCCACCACTGCTCCCAAAATCCCAGTACCTTCCTTCTCCCTCACTAGAATGTCCCTCAGCACTCCCTGCAGGGTTGGATCAGTGGTCACAAAACCGCACAGTTCCTCCCGGTCATGGAAGCATCCCATCTCTCCACTAATTTCTAGTGACAGTTTTGCAGGGTACACCAATCTGGGCTGGAGGCCACCTTCCTTCAGGACTTGGAAGACTTCACTCCAAGCTCTTCTTGATCTGATGGTCTGTGTTGAGAAGTCAGCCGTGATTCCGATGGGCCTACCCTTTATAGACAATCCGCTTCTTTTCTCTGACGGCCTTTAATATTCTGTTTTTATATTGAGCTTCTGGTATCTTGATTACTATATGTCTGGGTGTAGCTCTGCCTTGGTTGCAGGTGGCTGGAGTTCTGCATGCCTCACACAACCAAACATCATTTTCTTTTCCCATGCTTGGGAAGCTTTCCTTAATCATTTCCGTGAGTAGCCCCTGTAATTTGCCTGCATGTATTCCTGCCTCTTTGTTCATGTCCCTCATTCTTAAATTGTAAATTCTCTTGTCATTTTCCAGCCTTTGCATTGTTACCGCCTGCCTCCTTGTTATTTTCTAGAGATCTTTCCTTTCATGATCACATACTGCAAACCTGTCTTCAAGTTTCGACAGTCCATCCTCAGCCCCCTTTAAGGTGTTTTGCCAGCTTTCAATGGAGTTTCCCGGTAGTCTCCCTGAATCTGCTTCATGTATTCTACATTTTCTTTACACTCTATCGAATGTTCCTCTCCTTTTCCTGTGTTCCTCCTCTCTTTCATCTGCATCATCCTGAGAGAAGCTTCCCAAGAGCACTTTCTCTACCACTCTACTCATATCCTGCTTTACCTGATTTAATAATATTTCAGTTTTGAGCTTGTCCACAAGGTCCCGAAGACACCTCCTAATGTTCACTGAAGCCATGTCTGATGTTGCATGCCCGCCGCCCTCAGCCTCTCCTGTCTTTCCTTCTCCTGGATCAGTGCTCCCAGGGTTCTGGGCTGGGGGCCTCCTCCTGCCTCTCTCTCCTGCCATGGCCCAGGCCTCCTTCACACAGGCCACAGTGCAGGTCCCAGCCCTCTTCCCTGCCAGCAACATTTCCTCCAAAGCACGCTGGCAAGGGAACTCCATCCTCTCCTGCCCACTCTCGTCACTGAGGCATAAGCAGGCTGCATGCCTGCCCTCCCCACTGGGCTAGCCAAACCCCAGGGGCGATCACCTGGTTAGTGCTTGCCAGGCGCAGGGAATCAATCCAGGATGTCTCATTGGGTCCTGGCCAGGGCCGTGGCCCAGTCCAAGCAAATCTCACAAATCTGCTCTGGGGAGGGAGCAACCAACCTAAGTCACCGTCACTCCCAGTTCAGGCTCCTCCCGCCAGACTCCAACATGTCACCCACCTGGTCGTGCCCTTCCCATGGGGGAGGTCTCACTCCCAGCACTGACCATGGATCAATAAAGGTTCTTCCACCGGCTCTGCTCTCCGCTCTCCGTTGGGTCTACCAACCCCCAACTTCAGCACCACCGCGCCTTCCGTGAGTGGCGGTGGGAATGAGCCTGGGTGGCTTTGCCTGCCAGCTTGGACTCAAGCCGGTGCAAACCTGGCAGGCCACCACAAAAACGCTGTGTCTCGCAGCCTCCAGCTGCCTCAGCCGCAGTCCTGAAATACCTGACACGCCTCTTTAAGCTTTAATTTCTTCCTGTGTCAAGAGGATCCATCTCCCCCCTCCACCTGGGTCCCTCCAGGGTGCCTCACCCTGGCACATGAATTGCCTCTCCTGGGAGGCCCCGCACTCCTCTGCTCACCGATCGGCCATCCCGTCCTCTCCTGCATCTATTAAGATGATCATTTGATTCTTATCTTTGGCTCTAGTACTATGAAGTATTACACTTATTGATTATCATATGTTGAACCATCCCTGCATTCCTGGGATCAGTCTCACTTGGTCATGGCATATAATCTTCTTGATGATTTGCTGCATTCTGTTTGCCAGTATTTTATTGAGGATTTTTGCATCTATGTTCATTCAGAAAATTGGCCTGTAGTTCTTTTTTTTGGTTGGGTCTTTCTCTGGTTTTGGTATTAGGGTAATTGTTGGGATATGTGCCTAGATCCCCAATCTCCCAAATGGGTGCACAGCAAAGGCTCAAAGGAATGAGACAAGTGCCATGATCTTTAGGGCTGCAGGAGGACTAAAATCCTCAGCAGAGCTTGTGTCTCTGCTAGCAGGCTGGCTGACTGATGATTGGCAGCCAGTATTTAATGAGAGAAAACAAGGAGTTGAGTGGACGATGAAGGAAACCTGAACAGGATTTTGGGAGGGGTTCAAGGACCCTTCAGAGCAACAGACAATGCTAATTAGTGAAAACTGTCCAGAAAGTCTCCAGGTGGCCTAAGTGTTGCCTATCTTGCTTCCCGAGGTGTCTCCTCATTCTCAGTTCAATTATGCCTTGGTGACACCACAGCCCTGCACATGTATTCAGCTTCAACAATCTCCAACAGGTAATACTTGCTTCCAGGAATGAGTGACAATTGTTATCCTTTCAATTTCATTGAAGAGTTTGAGGAGTGTTGGCCTTAAGTCTTCCTTGAATTTCTTGTAGAATTCAGCTGTGACTCCATCAGCACTTGGGCTTTCCTCTGTTGTTAAGGTTCTAATTACATTTCCAATTTCATTAACTGAAGTTGGGTTATTCAGCAGTTTAACATCTTCTTGATCTAGTTTTGGTAATTCCTATGTTTCTACAAATCAGTGCATTTCTTCTGTGTTATCAACCTATGACAGTAGAGGCTTTTGAAATAGGTATTGATGATCTTATTTATTCCACAGGGTCTGTAGTGATTTTGCCCTTTTCTATTCCTTATTGCCTGAATTTGCATTTTTCTTTCCTTTTTAAAATAAGTTTTGCTAGGGGCTTATCAATTTTATTTAATCTTTCAAAGAAAAAACTCTTCAATTTGTTAATTGTATTGTTTTCTTAGTCTGTATTGCACTAATTTCTGCTCTGACTATAATTTCCTCCCTTCTTTTGGCTTTGGACTTGGCTTGTTCTTCTTTTTCTAGGTGCTTGAGGGGTAGCATCAGGTTGTGTTCTTTTTGTTTTCTTGATGTGGGAATTCATCACAATAAATTGCCTTCTAAGGACTGCTTTCATTGCATCGCGCAGGTTCCAGTAAGTTGCATTTGTATTTTTGTTTGCTTATAGATACTGTTTAATTGATTCTTTAATTTACTCTGTGACCCATTGATTATTCAGGAGTGTGGTATTCATTTATACATATTTTTAAAAATTTTATTTAATGAGAAAAAAGCAAAACAGAAAAAGGGAAGAAGTAATACAGAATTAAAAAAACAGTAAGAAATCACTAGTTGATAAATTACATATTGTCCTCTGAGAAACAGTTGTTCAAGTTACAAAATTAAAGCACATAAAGTGGACACTCAGTGACAATGCAAACAGTTCTGTTCAACTATTCAACAAAAACTTAGTAATATGGTTATCAATCCTACACAATTAAACATACATGCAGCTATATCCTTTAAAGCACTTTCTTTTCCTCTCTTTTTTACAATAGCAATTACATATTTTGGGTTTTATTACTTCTACAGTTCTTATCACTTTTTACACTAGAGTCATAATATGATATTTATAAATATGATTATTTATTTCACCAATGAGGATAGTTTCAAGTTGTCTCCATTTCAATATGAATGCCTCAAGATAATTCTTTTTATAGCTGAGTAATATTCCATTGTATAAAAATAACATATCTCTTTCATCCACTCTGCAATTGATGGGCATTTTGGTTGTTTCCAACATTTAGCTATTACCAAGTGTGCTGCTATGAACATGGGTGCACATATATCACTGTGATATGACCTTTTCAGGTTTTCTGGGAAAATACCCAGGAGGGGAATAGCTGGGTTGAATGGAAATTCTAAACTTAGTCTTCTGAGAAATCTCCATAAGATTTCCACAGTGGCTGCACCAGTCTACACTCCCATCAACAGTAGAGCAGAGTGCCTCTTTCCTCACAGCCTCACCAACATTTATCAGTTAAATTCTTGGTGGCAGCTATTCTTGTGGGAATGAGATTATATCTCAATGCTGTTTGCATTTCTCGATGGTGAACATTTCTTTATGTGTTTATTTGCTATTTGTATATCTTTCTCTAAGAACTGTGTGTTCATCTCAGATGCCCATTTTTAGAGAGGGTCTTTGAATTTGGGGGGCTTGATATTTTTCAATTCTTTATATGTTCTTGATATAAATCCTTTGTCTGAGGGGTTGCTGGCTAAAATTCTTTCCCACTCTGTGAGAAATGGTATTTTCTTTTCACTCTGTTGGTGTTTTCTTTTAAAGTGCAGAAACTTTTCAATAATATGAGATCCCAGTTGTTGATTCTTTGAAGTGTTTCCCATGCAGTTTGTGTTTTGTTCATGAATACTCTGCATGCCCCTATGTCTCCAAGACTTCTACCTACCTTGTCTTCCAGTAGATTTAGTGTTTCTGTTTTAATATTTAGGTCTTTGATTCACTTAGACTTTAGTTGTGTGCATGGTGATAGGCATGGATCTACTTTTTCAGTCTTTGGCATGTGGAGAGCCAATTTTTTCAACAACATTTATTAAAGAGGCTATCCCTCTTCCAGTGAAAATGTTTAGCCCCCTTATCAAAAATCGGGTGGCTGAGTGTCTTTGTAGTTGTGCTTGCATCTTCTAATCTGTTCCATTGATCCTCAGGTCTGTTTCTTTGCCAGTACCATGCTGATTTTATCACTGTGGATTTCTAATATAGTTTCAAGTCAGGAATTGAGATGCCTCCTGCCTTGACTTTGTTGCCCGGAATTGCCTTGGCTATTCTAGGTTTCTTCTATTTCTAAATGAGTTTTAAGAGTGTTTTCTCTAGATCTGTGAGGTATGTCAATGGTATTTTGATTGGGATTGCATTAAATCTATATAACAGTTTTGAGAGTATGGCCATTTTAACAATGTTGGTTCTTCCTAGCCAAGATCAAGGAATATCCTTCCATTTGCTAATATCCTCTTCAATCTCCTTTTTTAGAATAGCATAATTTTCAGCATATAGGTCTTTTACATTCTTAGGTTGATTCTTAAGTATTTCATTTTTTTAGATGCTATTGTGAAAGGCGATATTTCCATACTTTCTATATTGATTTATTTGTGTACAGGAATGCTATTGATTTTTCAGCACTGACTTTGTATCCAGATACACTGCCGGATTTGTTTATTACCTCTAGTGGTCTTTTAATAGAGTTTTTTGGGTCTTCTATATAGAGTATTATGTCATCTGCAAATAGTGATAATTTAACTTCTTCTCTTCCTATCATTATTCCTTTCATTTTTCTCTCTTGACTGATTGCCCTGGCTAGTGTTTCCAAAACTTTATTGAATAAGTGGACATCCTTGTCTTGTTCCTGATTTTAAAGTAAAAGCTTTCTGTTTTTGTCTATTTAGTATACTGTTGGCTGTTGTTTTGTCATAGGTGGCCTTTATAAGATTAAGGTAGATACCGTGTATTCTGAGTTTCTGAATGTTTTTTTTTATCATGAACATGTGTTGGACTTTATCACAAATTTTTCTGTATCTATTGACATGACCATGTGGTTTTTGTTTTTGGCTCTGTTGATGTGGTGTATTACATTTATTGATTTGCATATGTTAAACCATCCTTGCATTTCTGGAATGAGTCCCACTTGGTCGTGAAGTATAATCTTCTTGATGATTTGCTCCATTCTATTTGCCAGTATTTTAGTGAGAATCTTTGCAACAATGTTCATTAGTGAGACTGGCCTATAGTTCTCCTTTTTGGTTGGGTCTTTCTCTGGTTTTGGTATCAGAGTAATACTTGCCTCCAGGAATGATTTAGGGAGGATTGCTTTCTTTTCAATTTCATTGAAGAGTTTGAGGAATATTGATATCAAATCTTCTCTAAATTTCTTGTAGAATTCAGCTGTGAATCTATCAGGACCTGAGCTTTTCTTTGTTGTTAAGTTTTTAATTACATTTTTAATCTCAATAGCTGATATTGGGTTATTAAAAATAGCTATGTCTTCTTGGTTGAGCTTTGGTAGTTCATATGTTTCTAGAAATCTGTCCAATTCCTCTGTGTTTTCCACTCTATGTGAGTAGAAATTTTTAAAGTAAGTATTCGTGATCTTTTGAATTTCCATGGGATCTGTAGTAATTTTCCCCCTTTACAGTTCTTATTGCATGAATTTGGGTTTTTTCTCTTTTCTTTTTTGTATTGGGGTTGGAACTCATGACCTTGCACTTGCAAGGCAGGCGCTTATGCCACTGAGTTAAATCGCTGTCCCTTTTTTCTTTTTTTCTTTATGAGGTTAGCTAGAGGTCTGTCAATTTTGTTTATTCTCTCTCAAAAAAACAGCTTTTTGATTCATTAATTATTTGTATTGTTTTTTAGTTTCCATTGCATTGATTTCTGCTGTAATATTTACAATTTCTTCTCTTCTATGAGCTTTGAGTTTAACTTGGTCTTCTTTTTCTAGAAGCTTGAAGCATTAGGTTATTTGTGCTCGTTCTGTTTTCTTGACATGAAAATTTATTGCTCTATATTTCCCTCTTAAGAGTACTTTCACTGCATCCCACAGATTACAGTATGTTGTTTCTGCATTTTCTTTTTTTTAAATTTTATTTTGAAATTAGTAGAAATACAATAGAACAAGACAGAACAAAGCCAATTGAGACAGTGCAGAGAATTTGGTATAGAACTTCACAGCAGTTTACCGGAATAACAGTAATAGGTACCATAGTACATCTCATTATCTTCACAGTAGTTGTCTAGTCAACTAGGTAAGCAAAATCAAACCAAAACCAGAGCAGTATAAAATCAATCAAAAGAGAATAATGAAAAGAGTAAAGCAATTAATCATAATGAATGAAAATTGAAAGCAACACTTGCTCTCAAAGAAAAAATAGAGGAGGTCCCCCCACATTTGCTATATTGCATATAATCATCCTGCCAAGAGATGCTCAGACCTCTGTCCCCAGTTGATAATGGAGTGGGGGATATGTTGGATTCCAAGTTCGCATCAGTAGGCTCACAGGAAACACTACTGGGCCTGCTCCTGGCTGACACCTGAGGAAGGCACTCACCAAGAGGGTGAATGAATGGCTTCTTTGTGCAACCTCCTGGGTTCCAGCATGGCTGTGGTGGGATCTTGGGTGCCGCTCTCTGATTCTCCTCAAGGCTGATGCCCAAGGAAGGTGCTCACCAAGATGGCCAGTGAATAGCTTCTTTGTGCAGCCTCCAGGGTTCCAGCATGGCCATGGCAGGATCTAGGGGGCCACTCTCTGATTCTCTTCCTGGCTGATGCCCCAGGAAGAGACTCCTGACTCCGTTTCTGCATTTGCATTGAATTGTAGGCATTGCTTTATTTAATCTGTAGCCCACTGGTTGTTCAGAAGGTTGTTATTTAATTTCCAAGTATTTATTCAGGTTTTGCAATTTCTTTTACCATTAATTTCCAATTTCTGGGTGCTATGTTCAGATATTACACATGAGATAATTTCAATGCCTTTGTAATTACTTAATAATAATATTTTGGGATAATATTTTGGAGAATGTCCCATGCACAGCTCAGAATAATGTGTATTCTGATGTGATTGAGTGGAACACTGTAAACATCTATGTCCAATTGCTCATAGGTATGATTCAGTTGTATTATTTCTTTGCTGACTTCTTGTCTAGTTGATCTATCTCTTTGTGACAATGGGCTGTTAAGATCCCCTTTTATAATTGTGTTCTTGTGTATTTGATTTTTCATGTCCATTATTATTTGTCTTATATAGTTGGGTGCTCCTATATTTGGTGAATATATATTTATAATTGTTAGTTCTTCCTCTTGAAGTTTTCCACTAACAAGTATGTTGTGACTTTCTTTATTTCTTTTAATCATTTTAGGTTTGAAATTCACATTGTCTGCAAATAGAATAGTTTTCCCTGCTTTTATCTGGGTTCCTGTTGCATGGAATACTGTTTTCCATTCTTTGACTTTTAATCTATGAGTTTTTTTGGGTCAGATGAATTTCTTGTATACAGCATATTGTGGGATCCTGTTTCTTGACCCATTCCGTCAACCTATTTCTTTTTATAGGTAAATTGAGGCCATTTACTTTTATGGATATCACTGATATGTACTGGCTTGACTTTGCCATGTTATGTTCCAGTTGTTTGCTTTCTGCTTTTCCCCCTTGTGTAATTTATTGTCCTACATGATGTTTTCTTTCCGTTGTTCTGGAGATTGTGGTTGTTTTTATCTCTAATATGTCTTTCAGTATTCTTACTAGGGTTGGTTTGGTGGACATGAATTTCTTCAGTTGTTCTTTGTCATGGAAGTATCTTGTTTCTCCATTAAATTTGAAATACAGTTTTTCTGGGTACATCAGTCTGGGTTGAAAGCTGTTTTCTTTCAGGGTTTGAAATACCTCACTGCAAGCTCATCTTGACTTTAGGGTTTGTGCTGAAAAGTGTGCTGTGATTCTAATGGGCTTTCCTTGATAGTTGAGGTTTATCTTCTAACTGCTTTTAGTATTCTGTTTTTATGCTTTGTGTCTGTAATCTTAATTATTACATGTCTGCATGTAGGCTTATGTTGGTTGTGATTGTTTGGCATTCTATATGCTTAACTTATTTGCATATCAGGTTTTTCCCCATGTTTGGGAAATTTTTTGCCCTTACTTCTGTAAATATTTTAGTTATGACATTTGCATTGAATCTTGCCTCTTGAGTGATGCCTATTAATCTTATATTGTTTCTCTTGGCATCATCTTGAAGCTGCTGGATTGTCATTTCATTCTGCTTTGTTATTTTTAAAAGTTCTATCCTTTCATGATCACTAATTGTGATCCTGTCCTCAAGGTCCTAAATCCTATCCTCAGCTTCATTTAAATGGTTTTGTCAGCTTTCAATAGAATTTTTTCTTTATTGGATGTCTCTTTGAGTTTGTTTCATGAATTCTGCTTGTGTTCTCTATTGTTCATTCAAGTTTTCAGTTTGCCATGCTCCTGTACTTTTTAAAAAAAATCTATTTCTTCTTTAGCTGTGCTGAACAATACTTTGCTAAGGTTGCTATTTCCATTTTTACATGGGAAATTACTTCTAATTTGATTTCCTCTATAGCCTCATGGAGGTTTTTTTTTTTTGTTTCACTTGTTATGTTTTCACAGATTTCCAATGTGTTACTATTGAAGTCCTCTATTTCAATGCCTCCTGAATTTGCTCGTGGTGGACTAGATGTTTGAGATTGCATTTTGCTTAGCCATTTGCCCCTTTTGAGTTAATATTTGGTCCTTCAGTCCCACTAGTGCCAACTGTTGGTAGTGTGTATCTTGGATTCCTAGTGGAAGGTTGATGTTTGTCCAATTGCTGAGTCCCACAATGAAGAGGTGGGCCAGTCATCTGACTTCTTTCTGTAGAGCCTTTTGAGTGAGTCTTATATTCTTCCAGGGTTGACAAGCCTAGTAGTATTGATGTAGGTCAACTTTTAGTTCATGCTGTTACTTCATGTTCAGATTATTCTAGGTCACCATATCTCCCTGTCTATAGTGTTTGTGTTGGCTAAGGCCTTATTGTGTCCCTATTGTGTGCCTGTGTGTCTCATAAGCCTTGTTTATTTTCTCAAAGTTGGAGGAGTCCTTATTGGCACACTCCTCACTCTGCCTGATGTTCTTTGTGTGCGCACACTTTTGCCATACTCACCAAGGTCTTACCATTATTTGGAGGGAGCTTTATTACTGGCCCTATTTACCCACTGTACATCTCTATTTTAGGGGCATATTCATTACACTGACTGGAGTCTGCTGAGATCCTCTGGGTAAGGCAGTTACTCAATCTTCCATCAAGCTAGCATGGTTAATCCACTATAGTCCAAGGTTCTGGGAGAAAGGGTGGGAACTGAAGATCAATGGAATTATTAGGTCCAGGAGGTAGGGAGTGTCCCCAAGGGGCAAGCAGGAGTCCTGGGTTTGGGCATCTGCTGGGCATATGGGAAGTGAGTTGTGGTGGCATAGGTGATCCTGGGCTGAGGGTCGGGCTGGTGCTATCAGTCTCCATGCCTGTTGGGCATGCAGGAAGGGTGATGTGACAGTATAGGTGGCCCTGGGCTGAGGGGCATGCCAGTGGCATTAGTCCAGGTGTCCACCGGGCACTATCTTGTTTTAAAGTCCTATATTGCTTTCATGGTTTTGTTCTGAGTGGGTTTATTCTGTTTCGTCCTTTATGGTCCTATTCTACTTAGTAAAGCTGTAACTTCAATTGGTTTTTGAAGTTGTAGTACAATCGCTAGGCAAAGCACAGGAACATAGTGATTGCAGCCTCCTGAGGTCTTCTGTTTGGGTGAGAGGTCACCGAGTCTCACTTTAACTCAGCAAAGTTAATCCACTGCAGTTCAAGGTTCTGGGAGGAGAAACGGTAGCCGAAGATTAAGTATTTGGTCTAGGAGATGGGGAGGGTCACTGAGGGCAGTGGCTGTTGGTGTGGCATTCCTTCAGGCCAGGAGGGGTTGCACAGGAAGCACACAGTGCTGCGGGCACAAGGTCCAAGGGCAGTGCGGCTTTCCTCAGGGCTGGTGGGGTCACACAGGACGCACATGGTGGTATGGGCCAAGGTCCAAGGGTGGTGTGCATTCCTCAGGCCCAGCAGGGGTCATGCAGGATGTGCGGGGCAGCACAGGCCAAGGGCCAAGAGCCAAGGGCCAAGGGCAGCATGGTATTCCTCAGGGCTGGTAGGCCTCACACAGGAAGCACACAGTGGTATGGGCCAAGGTCTGAGGGCAGCCAGGAGTGTGGTATTTAATTTCCATGTGTTTATGGAGTTTTTCCAATTTCTGTTATCATTAATTTCTAGTTTCATGGCACTGTGATATGATAACATGCATGGGATAATTTCAATTATTTTGCATTTACTTAAGCATGTTCTATGTGGTAGTATATGGCTTCTTTTAGAGAATATTGCATGTGCAGCTGAGAAGAATGTATATTCTAATGTTGGGTGGAACACTCTGTTCACATCTACTAAGACCATTTGTTCAAAAGTTTGATTCAATTCTCTTATTTCTTTGCTGATTTTCTGTCCATTTGATTTGTCTCTTTGTGTCAATGGTGTGTTAAGGTCTCCTGTTATAATTGTGTTATTGATTATTTCATTTTTCATTTATATTAATATTTGTCTTATGTAGCTAGGTGCTCCCATACTTGGTACATATATATTAAGGATTTTTATCTCTGTCTCTTGATGTTTTCCCCTAAATACTATGTAGTGACCATCTATCTCTTCTGATCATTCTGGGATTGAAGTTCACATTGTCTGCAAACAGAATAGCAATGCTTGCTTTTTTGGGAAGGTTCCTGTTGCATGAATCATTTTTACATATTTAGACTTTCTTTTTTAAAAAAATTTTATTTAAAGAGAAAAAAAGCAAAACAGAAAAAAGGGTAGAAACAGTACAGAATTTCAAAAAAATAAAAGTAAGAAATCACTGGTTGGTAAATTACATATTGTCTTCTCAGATATAGTTGTTCAAGTTACAAAAGTAAAGCACACAAAGTGGACATTCAAACAGTGTGGCTGCAACAGTTCTGTTCAACAAACAAAAACTGAGCAGCATGGTTATCAATGCTACACACTTAAACATACATGCAGTTATATCCTTTAGAGCACTTTCTTTTTTTCTTTTGCTTTTTAAGTCAATTATCTGTTTAGTTATATCATGTTTCAGCTTGCTCAGTACTTGACTAATCTTTTGTTGTTGTTATTTACTTTTAACCAACTTGTATAATTCTGTTGCTTTGTTTTTGTGTTTCTCATCATCCATTCCCCATGGATAAGCTCTGGGGGAGATGGGAGTTTATGGAGGTATTTTTTTTATTTTGTTATCACTATTTTTTCAAATTATTATTATTATTATTATTATTATTGTTTTGAAGGTAGTAAAATACAGCAGAACAAACAGAGCAAGGCCAATTGAGACAGTGTAGTGAAATTGGTACAAAACTTCACAGCAGGTTACAAGGATAACAGTAATACATACAATAGTATATCTAGTTTTCTTCACAATAGTTGTTCTTTCAATCAGGTACAGCAAAATGGAAGGAAATACCAAACTTGTAAAAACAGAATATTGAATAGAGCAATACCATTAATCAGAACAGAGCAAAACAGTGATAAAGATATTTGCCTTCTAAGAGATGGTAGAAGGAAATCCCCCATATTTGCTATATTGCATATGTTGATCCTCCCAAGAGATACTCAGATCTCTGGCTCCTATTTGCTAATGGAGTGGAGGATGGATGATTGATTCTTAGCCTGTGTGCCAGAAGGCTCACAGCCCCTTACCAGATTGGTGAGCTGGCTGCCTTTTTTCCCAGCACCCCTAGTTCCAACATGGCATAGACCTCAGGAAATGCTGATATTTCTCACTCTGGGGTGGCCACAGTTTGCCAGGCCACAGCCCCTTCACACTTAGACTTTCTTGTTTTTTAATTTTTAAATTTTTTATTTAAAGAGAAAAAACAGAAAAAGGATAGAAATATTACAGAATTTCAAGAAAAGAAGATTGTAAGAAATCACTAGTTGATAAATTACATATTGTTCTTTTGGAAATAGTTTTTCAAGTTACAAAATTAAAGCACACAATGTGGACACTCAAGCAGTGAGATTGCAAACAGATCTGTTCAACAATCCAAGTAAAACCTAGAAATGTGGTTATCATTCCCAAACACCTAAACATACACAATGCTGTATATTTTATAGCACGTCCTATTTCTTCTTTTTTACAATAGCAATTATACATTTTAAAGTTTTATTTAAAGAGAACAAAAAAAAGCAAAACAGAAAAAAGGGTATCAACAATACAGAATTCTAAAAGAAAGAAAGAAAAAGAAAGAAAAAAGGAAAATGAGAAAAAGGCCCACTAAGAAGTCAATACTTTAGAAATTACATACTGTTATCCTGGATGTAGTTGTTCAAGTTACAAAGTTAAAGGGTACATAGTAAATATTCAAACAGTCAGACTACCAACAGTTCTGCTCAAAGATCCAACAAAGATTCAGCAATATGGTCATTTACTTTACACGCTCACACATTCATACAGTGCTACCCCTTAGAGCACGTTCTTTTCCTCTCTTTTTTACAATAGCAATTACACATTTTGGTTTTCTTACACTTGTAGTTCTTATTTACTTTTTACACTAGAGACACAATATGATATTCATAAATATGATTCTTATTTATTTCACTAATGAAGATAGTCTCAAGTTGTCTCCATTTACCTATGAAGGCCTCAAGATCATCCTTTTTTACAGCTGAGTAATATTTCATTGTATAAAAATACCACATCTTTTTCATCCACTCTGTAGTCGATGAGCATTGTGGTTGTTTCCAGGATTTAGCTATCACAAATTGTGCCATTATGAACATGGGTGCATATATATCACAGTGATATGAACTTTTCAGTTCTCTGGGGAAAATACCCAGGAGGGGAATAGCTGGATTGAATGAGGCTTCCAATCCTAGTCTTCTGAGAATTCTCCATATGGATTTCCATAATGGTTGCACCAGTCTACATTCCCACCAACAGTGGAGCAGTTTTTCTTTTTCCCCACAGCCTTGCCAACATTTGTTCTCAGTTGATTTCTTGATGGCAGCTATTCTTTCCAGAGTGAGGTGGAATCTCAATGTTGTTTTACTTTGCATTTCTTGAATGACCAGTGATGGTGAACATTTCTTAATGTATTTATTTGCCATTTGTATATCTTTCTTTGAAAACTGTGTGTTCATCTCAGATGCCCATTTTTCGCAAGGGTCTTTGAATTTGGTTAGCTTGATGTTTTTCAGTTCTTAAAATGTTCTGGATATAAGTCCTTTGTCTGAGGGGTTGCTTGCTAAAATTCTTTCCCACTCTGTGGGTTTTCTTTTCACTCCGTTGGTGATTTCCTCTGAAGTACAGAAACTTTTCAATAATATGAGATCCCATTTGTTGATTCTTTGAAGTGTTTCCCGTGCAGTTTGCATTTGGTTCATGAATTCTCTGCCTACCCCTATGTCTCCAAGATTTCTACCTACCTTGTCTTCCAGGAGATTTAGTGTTTCTGTTTTAATATTAAGGTCTTTGATCCATTTAGACCTTAGTTTTGTGCATGGTGGTAGGCTTGGATCCAGTTTCAGAATTTGGCACGTAGAGAGCCAATTTTTCCAACACCAATTATTAAAGAGACTGTCCTTCTTCCAGTGGACATATTTAGCCCCTTTGTCAAAAATCAGGTGGCTTAGTGTCTTTGTAGTTGTGCTTGCATCTTCTAATCTGTTTCATTGATCCTATTTCTTTGCCAGTACCAAGCTGATTTTATCACTGTGGATTTATAGTACTGTTTCAACTCAGGAACTGACATGACTCCTGCCTTGCTTTTGTTGCCTAGAATTGCCTTTACTATTCTAGGTTTCTTCTGTTCCCAAATGAATTTTAGGAGTGCTTTCTCTAGATCTGTGAGATATGTCAATGGTATTTTGATTGGGATTGTGTTAAATCTGTATAACAGTTTTGGGAGTATGGCCATTTTCATGATGTTGGTCCTTCCTAGCCAAGAGCAAGGAATATCCTTCCATTTTCTAATATCCTCTTCAGTCTCCTTTTTTAGCATAGTATAATTTTCAGCATATAGGTCTTTTACATTTTTAGTTAGGTTGATGGCTAAGTATTTCATTTTTTTACATGTTATTGTAAAGGGTGATATTTCCATAATTTCTCTCTCAGTGAGTTTTTTGATTGTGTACAGGAATGATACTGATATTCGAGCATTAACTTTGTATCCAGCTACACTGCTGAACTTGTTTATTACATCTAGCAGTATTTTAATGGAGATTTTTGGGTCTTCTATATAGAGTATCATGTCATCTACAAATAGTGATAATTTAACTTCTTCCTTTCCTATCTTTACTCCTTTTATTTCTCTCTCTTGTCTGATTGCCCTGGCTAGTGTTTCCAGAACTTTATTGAAAAAGAGTGATGATAGTGGACATCCTTTTCTTGTTCCTGATTTTAAAGTGAAAGCTTTCAGTTTTTGTCCATTTAGTACAATGTTGGCTGTTGGTTTATCATAGATGGCCTTTATAAGTTTGAGGTAGGCACCATGTATTCCGAGTTTCTGAAGGGTTTTTATCATGAGCGTGTGTTGGGCTTAGTCAAAAGCTTTTTCTGCATCTATTGAGATGACCATGTGGTTTTTGTTTTTGGCTCTGTTGATGTGGTGTATTACATTTATTGATTTGTGTATGTTAAACCATCCTTGCATTCCTGGAATGAACCCCATTTAGTCATGATATATAATCTTTTTGATGATTTGCAGCATTCTATTTCCCAGTATTTTATTGTGAATCTTTGCATCAATGTTCATTAGTGTGATTGGACTATAGTTCTCTTTTTGGTTGGATCTTTCTCTTGTTTTGGTATCAGAGTTTGCCTCCAGGAATGATTTAGGGAGGATTGCTTTCTTCTCAATTTCACTGAAGACTTTAAGGAGTATTGGTATCAAATCTTCTCTAAATTTCTTGTAGAATTCAGCTGTGAATCCATCAGGACCTGGGCTTTTCTTTGTTGGTAAGATTTTAATTACATTTTCAATTTCAATAGCTGATATTGGTGTGTTCAAAATTGCTATATCTTCTTGGTTGAGCTTTGGTAGTTCATATGTTTCTAGAAATCTGTCCATTTCCTCTGTGTTTTCCACTCTATGTGAGTAGAGATTTTCAAAGCAGGTATTCATGATCTTTTGAATTTCCATGGGATCTGTAGTAATTTCTCCCTTTTCAGTACTTATTGCATGAATTTGGGTTTTTTCTTTCTTTCTCTTGATAAGGTTAGCTAGGGGTTTGTCAATTTTGTTGATTCTCTCAAAAAACAGCTTTTTGATTCATTAATTCTCTGTATTGTTTTTTTAGTTTCAACTACATTGATTTCTGCTCTAATCTTTACAATTTCCTCTCTTCTATGAGCTTTGGGTTTAACTTGCTCTTCTTTTGCTAGAAGCTTGAGATGGAGCATTAGGTTGTTTATTTGTGCTTGTTCTGTTTTTTTGTTATGACAGTTTATTGTTATATATTTCCCTGTTAAGACTGCTTTCATTGCATCCCACAGATTACAGTATGTTGTTTCTATATTTTCATTGAATTTTAGGTATTGTTTTATTTCTTTTTTAATTTCATCTGTAACCCACTGGTTGTTCAAAAGGCTGTTATTTAATTTTCACATATTTATGTAGGTTTTACAATTTCTTTTGCCATGAATTTCCAATTGCAGTGCACTATGGTCAGATACTATGCATGGTATGATTTCAATACCTTTGCATTTAATTAAGAATGTTTTATAGGGTAATGTATGGTCTATTTTGGAGAATTTCCCCTGTGCAGCTGAGAAGAATGTGTATTCTGATATGGTTGGGTGGAACACTCTGTAAACATCTACTAAGTCCAATTGCTCATAGGTATGATTCAATTCTGTTATTTCTTTGCTGACTTTTTGTCTAGTTGATCTATCTCTTTGTGACAATGGGCTGTTAAGATCTCCTGTTATAATTGTATTCTTGTGTATTTGGTTTTTCATGTCCATTAGTATCTGTCTTATATACTTGGGTACTCCTGTATTTGGCACATATATATTTATAATTGTTAGTTCTTCCTCTTGAATTTTACTGCTAATAAGTATGTAGTGACCTTCTCTATCGCTTTTAATCATTTTAGGCTTGAAGTTCACATTGTCTGCAAATAGAATAGCTACCCCTGCTTTTTTCTGGGTTCCTGTTGCATGGAATACCATTTTCCATCCTTTGACTTTTAATCTATGAGTTTCTTTTTGGGTCAGATGTGTTTCTTGTATACAGCATATTGTGGGGTCATGTTTCTTGATCCATTCCATCAATCTATTTCTTTTTATAGGTGAATTGAGGCCATTTACATTTATGGATATCACTGTTACGCACTGGCTCCACTTTGCCATGTTATGTTCCAGCTGTTTGCTTTCTGCTTTTCCCCTTATATAACTGCTTATCCTACCTGGACATTTATTTCTGTTGTTGTTTTGGGTATTGTGGTCATTTTTATCTCTGTCTAGTATGTCCTTCAGTACTCTTTCTAGGGTTGGTTTGGTGGACATGAATTTCTTCAGTTGTTCTTTGTCATGGAAGTATCTTGTTTCTCCATTAAATTTGAATGAAAGTTTTGCTGGGTACATCAGTCTGGGTTGAAGTTTGTTTTCTTTCAGGGCTTGAAATACCTCACTCCAAGATCTTCTTGACTTGAGGGTTTTTGCTGAAAAGTCTGCTGTGATTCTAATGGGCTTTCCCTGATAGGTGAGATGTGTCTTTTCTCTGACAGCTTTTAATATTCTGTTTTTATGCTGTATGTCTGAGATCTTGATTCTCATGTGTCTGGTTGTGGATTTATGTTGCTTTTTGACTGTTTGCTGTTCTATATGCCTCACTTATTTTTGTATCAGATTCTTTCCCCATGTTTGGGAAATTTTCTGCTATTATTTCTGTAAATACGTATGTCATTTGCCTGGACTCCTGTATTTTCACTAATGCCCATTGTTCTAATATTATTGCTCTTGGCATCATCATGAAGCTTCTGGATTGTCATTTCATGTTGCTTTGTTATTTTTAAAAATTCTATCCTTTCCTGATCACTAATTGAGATCCTGTCCTCGAGGTCTGAATTCCTATTCTCAGCTTCCTTTAGGCAGGTTTGCATGCTTTCAAACGAATATTTTGTTTCTTGGATGTCTCTTTGAGTTTGCTTCATGAATTCTGCTTGTTTTCTGCATTGCTCATTCATAGTTTCAATCAGTTTCCCATGTACTTTTTTTCTCTATTTCTTCTTTAGCTGCATTGAACAACTCCTTTACTAAAGTTTTTATTTCTATCTTTACATGGGAGAGTACTTCTAATTGATTTCCTCTATAGCCTGATGGAGTTGTTTTTTTTTTTATTTCACTCACTATCTTTTCAGAGGTTCCTGGTTACTTTTGGGGTCCTCTACTTCAGTGTCTCCTTACTTGCTTCTGGTGAATTATATGTGTGAGACTGCATTTTGCTTTTTGTCATTTTCACTCTGCTTGATGTTTTCTATGTGTAGGAGGGGATCACACACTCTTTTCAGAGACACCAAAGTCTTACTGTTAGTTTTAGGGGGTTTTACTACTGACCCTATTTATCCACTTTATAACTGTATTTTAGGGGCATACTCACCTCACTGATACAGATAATCAGCTGTTATCCAAGGTTTCCAAAGTTTTTCACACTAACTGGAGCCTGCTAAGGTCTTCTGATGTTCAGGTGGGTGGTCGGGCCTGGTAGAGGCAGTCCAGTGCAGTTTTCAGTCTTGGGAGGCTTCCGAGATGTTCAAGGTGGCAGGGTGCACCCACAGGGTAGGTTCCAAGCAGCCTATGCTGAGGCGGGCCTCCTCGAGGTTCCTAGGGCAGGGCAGGCCCTTTTAGGAGGTTCCAGACAACTTACCCCTGATGTGGGCTTCTGCTAAGTTCCAGGTGGCAAGGCAGGCCCACGGTAGAGTTTCCAGGCAGTTTACCCTGATGCAGGCTTCACTAATTTCCGTTTGCAGGGCGGACCCTTGGGGGAGGTTCCAGGCAGTTTATGCCTGAGGCTGGCTTCCTTGATATTCCCAGTGGCAGGGCGGGCCCTCGGGGGAGGTTCCAGGCAGCTTACCCCTGATTCAGGCTTCTGCTCCACTCTTAGACTTTCAATCTGTAAATTTCTTTTTGGGTTAGATGGGTTTTTTGTATACAACATATGGTTGGATGCTGTTTCTTGATCTGTTCTGCCAGTCTGTTTTTTTTTTTTTTACTTGGTGAATTGAAGCTCTTTAGATTAATGGGTATAGTTGATATATATTGGCTCATTTTTGGCATGTTATCTTTCTGCTCTTTGTTCTTTATATCTCTCCTCTTTTTGTCTGCCCTGCCTAGTGCCTTCTTACTGTTGGTGTTCTTGGAGTTGTAGTTATTTTTACATCTGTCTAGTATATCTTTCTGTATTTTTTGCTGGGTTGGTTTGTGGTTATGAAGTTCTTCAGCTATTCTTTGTCATGGAAGTGTAATACTCAGATCATCCACTAACTACCCACAACGTCATCTTGTTCTGTATGCGCCGCCATTTTAGATTTAAGTCCTTGTTCTAGTCACAAGATAAGTTTCTGTTTCTGGAGTGAGTTTCTGTTTCTTAGAAAAGTTTCCTTTTCCCCAAAATGATGCTTCACTTGCCGCCCTAAATTTTGAAATTTTACCGCCCTAAAATGGCCAACCAGCTCACTCCCCGTGTGCTTACCAGGCTACCCACCAATCAGCTGCATTGCTCCTCTATAAAAACAAGCTCCCTTAGTTGAAAGGCGCACAGTCTCTAGACGGTTACTGGGGACTGCATTGCCAGGCTTGGCAATAAAACTCCTTTACCCTTGATTAATTGGATCGAATTTTTTTATTTCTTAGTTAGCCTATTACATTTGGGGGCTCGTCCGGGATGGAGGCTTAGCCCCACCGACCCAAATTGGCCATCTGGACCCCTACAACTGTGAGTAAAATTTTGCTTCTTCCAGAGGGTTTTGATGGTGCCCCATACCTAGGTATCACTTATAGAGGGGATGCCCCCGATTTGGGAGCTGAGTCTGACAAGCAAGGACAGAACAATTTGTTTGGGCTAATGGCCCATTTTGCTTTGTATTTGTGTTTTGCTTTGCTGTCTCGACTAACTCCATTTGTCTTTGGAGCCCTCTGGTTAAAATTCTTGTAACCAAAAAAAAAAAAACTTTTGGGTGAGGAGTTATTTTTTGACTGCAGTCTATCGTGTGTCTGGTTTGTGTCTGTGTGTCCACGTCTGCGCCTTGTGTTTTTTGTTAATATTTTCAACCCTTCCATCCTTCAAAACCTTGCTCCTAGGAGACCATGGGGCAGACGGGAACAAAGGAACTGCTTACTCTTCTAGCCTTGGTCCTTGACCACTTTAAGGAATTTAAAAGGCGAGCAGCAGGCTACGGGGAAGATGTTTACAAAGGGAGACTAATGATTTTTGTCTCGCAGGAATGGCCCGCAGGGACCAAAGGGGTCTGGCCCCCAATCAGGTCCTTTGATATGATCATGGCACAGGCGGTCTGCCAATATGTCTTCAGACCCCCTTCCCACCCTGATCAAATTGTCTACATTCAGATTTGGATAGATATTATCAATGATTCCCCTCCTTGGATTAAACCTCCGGGAGGAAAACTCATAGCGGCGTTAAAGCTGAAAGCGCAATCAAGCCAGAAGCCCACAGCTCCTCCGTCGGTCCTCATGTCAGAGGAAGACCCCCTTCTGGATGAGTATTCGCCTCCTTTGCCGCCTCCTCCATACCCAGCCCAACCGTCTTCTCCAACCCCGCTCCCTGACTCCACTTCCTCCGTCTCTCTCTCCCCCACTTCCTCCCCCTCTTCTCCCCCTAGTCCGATCCGCACCTGCGGTCACCATCGTGCAGAGCTTCAACCTAGACCTCCCTCTGAAGCCGTTTCCCTCTGTCCCCTGCGAGAGATGCCAATGCATGGTGGAGGCTCAATGTTTGTCTATGCTCCCTTTTCCACTTCTGATCTGTATAACTGGAAAAGCCAGAATCCTCCTTTTTCAAAGGACCCTGATAGCCTTATAAATTTGCTTGAGTCTATTTTTGTCACTCACCATCCCACCTGGGACGATTGTCAGCAGATACTTCGAGTCCTTTTTACAGCAGAGGAGCGCTTCCGCATTTTCGCTCAAGGAAAAAAAGGCAACTGAGATCCTGACGGCACTCCTACAGCGGACTTCCAGAGAATAGAACATGTTTTCCCCTCCTTGCACCCGGAATGGGACCTCAATACTGATAGAGGTAAGGAGGCTTTAGAACAATATTGCCAGAGGCTTCTGGATGCCATTCGGGCAGCAGCTAAGAAGCCTACAAATCTGTCAAGGGTGACTGAGGTAAGACAATTGGCAGAGGAATTGCCAGCTGCGTTCCTTGAGCGCCTCCTGGAGGCTTATCAGTTATATACTCCCATTGATCCGATGGCCCCAGTAAATGCTAGGGTGATTAACATTGCCTTTGTATCACAGTCGGCCCCTGATATCAGGTGCAAATTACAGAAATTAGAGGGATTTGAGGGAATGTCTCTCTCCCAGCTGATTGAGATTGCCCTTAAAGTCTTTGAAAATCGTGAGAACCTACAGGAAGCAACTAACAAAAAGATGACTAAAGTCCTTGAATTACTCTGCGAAAGAGAAACCAAGAAGGATGAAAGAAAACCAAAAAGTGAAACTAAGAGTCAACGTCCCCCTTTAGGTAAAAATCAGTGTGCTTACTGTAAGGAAACAGGCCACTGGCGCAAGGACTGCCCAAAACTGAAAAACAAATTAGAGCATGACACTAAGGCATTAATGTCCCAAAATTGAGGGTGTCAGGGCTCGCCACCACCCCCCGAGCCCCAGATAACTCTCCAAGTGTGTGTGGGGGCAACCTGTGGACTTCCTAGTGGATACGGGAGCCACGTATTCGGTTCTGACTTCTCCCCTGGGTAAACTTTCAGAAGATAAAGTAAATGTAATTGGAGCTACAGGGGGGCAAAAGACCTACCCAAAAATGGTTGCTGGTATAGCTCGTCTGGGTCACACGGTAACTCACCACGAATTCTTGTGGGTCCCTGAGTGCCCAGATCCACTTCTGGGAAGAGACCTACTCCACAAACTAAAAGTGCAAATTGATTTTCAGGCAGATAAGCCCAAATTAAAATTAGGCACAGATCTGCCCATGTCAAGGGCAATCCGGGTGATGGCCCTCTACCCAGAGGGTGAAGGACATATTTTAATGAAAGAAGAGATGCCAGCTCCAATTAATGGGGAGCTACTAGCTAAGTGGCAAAAAGCAATCCCTGAGGTCTGGGCTGAAAACAATCCCCTGGGACTGGTCATAAACCAAGTACCCTTGGTTATAGAACTGTTACCTCAGGCCACTCCTATCAGGCTGCGTCAATACCCCATCAGCCTCCCTGCTCGGAAGGGAATCCTGGTCCACATCCAAAGGCTAAAAGAAAATGGTATATTAGTGCCATGTGTTTCCCCTTGGAATACGCCTTTGCTTCCAGTGCAAAAGCCAGGTACGTCAGATTATCGGCCTGTACAAGATCTACAGGAGGTAAACAGACGAGTGGTGACCTTGCATCCCACCGTTCCTAATCTCTACACCTTGCTGAGCCTACTCAGCCAGGAATACACCTGGTACTCAGTGCTGGATCTGAAGGACGCTTTCTTCACCTTGCCGATCGCTCCGGTAAGTCAACCTATTTTTGCTTTTGAGTGGATGGATCCTGAGTCTGGAGTGACGGAGCAACTGACCTGGACTTGGTTACCACAAGGATTTAAAAAATGCCTCCACTCTCTTTGATGAAGCTTTAGCAAGAGACTTGATGGGATTTAGGGAATGTCATCCAGAGGTGACACTTACAATATGTAGATGACTTACTAATAGCCTCCCCCACTTATGAACTATGCCTAGAGGCCTCCGAGCAACTGCTGATGACTTTAGGTCAACTAGGATACAAAGTCTCTGCTAAAAAGGCACAATTGTGCCAACAGACTGTAACCTATTTGGGCTATAGACTACATGAAGGTAAAAGGACTCTGGCCAGAGGATTCAGGCTATATTACAAATCCCCACGCCAAGGACAAAAAGACAGGTCCGTGAGTTCTTGGGAGCAGTGGGATACTGTAGACTCTGGATCTTAGACTTCACAGAAATGGCCAGACCCCTGTATGATTCTTTGAAAGGGGATACTCAAAAGACCCTGGAATGGACTAATGAATGTGATGAGGCTTTCCTTTGACATAAACAGGCATTATCTCAGGCCCCAGCCTTAGGGCTCCCAAATGTGACAAAACCCTTCACCCTGTACGCAGATGAACAGCAAGGGGTTGCAAAAGGGATTTTAACACAGGAGCTGGGACCTTGGCAGCGACCCATCACTTACCTCTCCAAGAAACTTGACCCCGTGGTGGGGGGATGGCCTCCTTGTCTTAGGATTCTAGCTGCAGTGACCTTGCTTCTGAAAGAAGCCAAAAAGCTTACGTTTGGACAAAGGCTCACCATAGTAACTTCCCACTGCCTAGAGACTCTTATCAAGGCCCCACCTGAAAAGTGGTTATCACATGCCTGGATCCTACATTACCAAGCCCTGCTCCTAGACCCAGACTCAATAATGTTCAAAACCTCCTCAGCCTTAAACCCTGCCACTCTCATGCCCAACAATGACTCTACAGTCCCTCTCCACCAGTGCACAGACCTCGTCGAGAGACAACAAAACCTTCGAGCGGACTTGTCAGATCTCCCCTTGAGCGACGCTCTGAACTATTTCACTGACGGAAGTAGTTTCATCTGCGGAGGTAAGCGAGTGGCGGGGGCAGCAGTAACCACTGAGACCGAGGTATTTTGGGCCAAAAGACTAGATCCTGGAACTTCGGCACAACGCGCAGAGCTCATTGCCCTAACTGAGGCCCTCAAGATAGCAACTGGAAAGAGGGTAAACATCTATATGGATAGCAGGTATGCCTTTGCCACTGTTCATGTCCACGGGGCCATATACCAGGAGAGAGGTCTTTTAACTTCAGCGGGATCAAAAATCAAAAATGCACCCCAGATCCTAGACCTTTTTGCAGCTATGTGGCTACCACAGCAAGTGGCTGTCATCCATTGTAAGGCTCACCAAAAAGGGGATGATCCAATAATTTGGGGAAACAATTTAGCTGACTGTGCAGCCTGAGAAATAGCTACTACATCAGAGGGGACCTCTGAGGATACAACAGCGCTATTGCTGATCCCTCAGACTTTGTCGGAACTGGTCTACTCACAAAAGGACCGTCATTTGGCCTCTCAGTTGAAGGCAGAACCTAACCTTCCTGGAGGATGGTTCCAGTTACCCGATAAGCGGGTGTTACTGCCCGAAGCCTTAGGATGAGAGCTTCTTAACCAGACTCACCAGTCTACTCACATGGGGGGAACCAAACTGGCCGAATTGTTCAGAAGCAGATTTTTTATTCCCCATCTGACTAAGATGGCCACCTCCATTAGCTCCAGATGCCCGCAATGCCAACAGGTTAACTCAAAGAAATGTCAAGATTTGGAAACTACCAGATTCAAAGGAAAAATTCCAGGTGAACATTGGGAAATTGACTTTACTGAAATGAAGAAACCTGGCCTTCAGGGGCATCGATACTTATTGGTGTTGGTTGATACCTTCACTGGCTGGGTAGAAGCATTCCCTACTAGATCCGAGTCAGCTTTAGTTGTAGTAAAAAAACTCTTATATGAAATAGTCCCACGATTTGGCCTACCCTTATCTATGGGGTCCGACAATGACCCAGGTTTCATACCTCAAATTACCCAGAAACTTGCTCAGCTCCTAAAAGTTAATTGGAAACTACATTGTGCATATCGGCCACAGAGTTCTGGGCAAGTAGAGAGAATGAATCGAACCATAAAGGAGACACTGACCAAATTGATTCTCCAAACTGGCGATAATTGGGTAAGCCTCCTTCCCTTTGCTCTCCTAAGAGCCCGCTGTACTCCCTACATTGCTGGAATTACCCCCTTTGAGGCTCTCTATGGGCGTCTGCCTCCTTTAGTTCCTGGGCTCTCGAAGGACAAGATAGCTGAACTTACTAACCAAGATCTTATTAAGTCCTTACAGGTGCTGCAGCCCATATTGACTTCTATCCACCAGCTGTTTAGACAAAAGAGCCCAGTTCCCTCTGAGGAAACTCCTTTCCATTCATCCATCGACCCCGGGATGCTGGTCTTGATTCGACGGCATCATCGAGAATCACTCGAGCCCTGTTGGGAAGGACCCTATACAGTGGTTCTGAGCACACCAACCACAGTCAAGGTAGCTGGAAAGACTGCCTGGATTCACCACTCCCACGTCAAACAAGTGGACATCACAGAGGAAGACTCTCAAGATAAATGGACTATACAACAGACTGGTAACCCCTTAAAACTAAAACTGACTAAAACTAATACTTAGGCCCCTCTTATAATGAATCCTTTAGCTGTAACCATTCTATTAGGTCTATTGTTACAGACCCGGGGAGGCTTCGGTCCACCGGGTAACCCTAGAGATGCCTTAAAAATAGCTTATGGAAACCCTTGCGACTGCAAAGGGGGCACTCTGTCCTCGGGTCAATTCACTGGGTCATATACCCAGAATGTAGATTGTGGAAACAAAATGGCCTACCTTAAACAGCAGTCAGGACTCACAGGGGTTTCTCAGAGTTGGATATGTACTAATAAGCCTCAGATGAAATTTACTGCAAAAACCCAATGCCCATGTTCCATGTTCCAGGAAACCATGCACTCAAGCTTTTATGATGAAGTACAAGAGTGCTCAGTAGGTGACAAAACTTACTTCACAGCAGTTCTCAAATACACCCGCCAGGGCACCTTTGGAAGGGATTGGGGAACAGGTACCTCTACTCTGGGAGCATCCACCAAATATGCTATTGCTGGCTGTAGAGGTACCCCAGGTCAACATGCTTGTTGGAATAAAACAGCACCCATCCATGTATCGGATGGAGGGGGCCCCCAAGACATAGCCAGAGAACAAAAAATTAAAAAACGGATTGAGGAACTTACACCTAAGATTCTCTACCATCTGCTAGTTTTGCCTAGACCTAAGGAGATAAATTTAGACCCTCAAACCCAAGACTTACTTTGAATCACCCACGAAGCTCTAAATTTGTCCAATCCTAATCTAGCTGAGGATTGTTGGCTATGCTTAGCCCAAGGAACCCAAAGACCCTTGGCCCTTCCTGCTAACCTAACTGTGGCACGAAGCGCCAACTGTACGCTAAACATACCTCTAAGAGTACAGCCTATCCATTTTGAAGAGAACATAACATGCATCCAGGCAAAACAAACCCTTCTTAATGAATCAGATGGTACACTAGATTTAGGAGCACTCTCATTCTGCAACTGTACCATCACAAACTGCAGCGATGGGAGCCAACTCTCTCCAGCTTGTTTAGGTGAAGGAAAGGTATTTGTTTGTGGAGGAAATTTAGCCTACACCTCCCTACCAGCTAACTGGTCAGGGGTCTGCGCTCCAGCGGTGCTGCTACCTGACATAGACATAATACCTGGTGATGAACCAGTCCCTGTCCCCAGCCTCGAGATTACCTCAGGCCAAAGGAAGAGGGCCATCACATTGATTCCTTTGGTGGTTGGATTAGGACTTACGGGTGCCCTAGCTGGCTCTGCAGGATTAGGCGTGTCTGTTCACTCTTACGTTAAGTTATCAAACCAGCTAATAGATGATGTTCAAGCCTTATCCAGTACAATCCAAGATCTCCAGGACCAAATAGATTCCTTAGCTGAGGTAGTACTACAAAACAGGAGAGGACTAGACTTGCTTACTGCAGAACAGGGAGGCATTTGTTTGGCGCTAAAGGAAAGATGCTGCTTCTATGCAAATAAGTCTGGTATTGTCAGAGATAAAATCAAGAATCTGCAGGATGACCTAATCAAAAGAAAAAGGCAATTGTATGATAATCCCCTCTGGAGTGCTTGGAATGGCATACTCCCCTATCTCCTTCCCTTGTTAGGACCATTATGTATGCTCCTTTTAGTCGCCACTATAGGACCCTGTATCATAAACCGCTTACGCATCTTTTATTACTGAGCAGATGCAGAGCACTAAATTAATGGTCCTAAGGACTCAATATGAGCTCCTTCCCACTGAATGAGCCAAAGATTTGGCTCAAGTCACAACATCAGAGGGGAGTGTAATACTCAGATCATCCACTAACTACCCACGCCATCATCTTGTTCTGTATGCGCCGCCATTTTAGATTTAACTTGTTCCGTATATGCTGCCATTTTAGATTTAAGTCCTTGTTCTAGTCACAAGATAAGTTTCTGTTTCTGGAGTGAGTTTCTGTTTCTTAGAAAAGTTTCCTTTTCCCCGAAATGACGCTTCACTTGCCGCCCTAAATTTTGAAATTTTACCTCCCTAAAATGACCAACCAGCTCACTCCCCGTGTGCTTATCAGCCTACCCACCAATCAGCTGTGTTGCTCCTCTATAAAAACAAGCTCCCTTAGTTGTAAGGCACGCAGTCTCTAGACCGGTTATTGGGGGACTGCATCGCCAGGCTTGGCAATAAAACTCCTTTACCCTTGATTAATTGGATTGAATTTTTTTATTTCTTAGTTAGCCTATTACAGGAAGTATCTTATTTCTCCATCAATTTTGAAGGAGAGTTTTGCAGGTTACATCAATATGGTTTGGAAGTCATTTATCTTTAGGATTTGAAATACTTTACTCCATGCCCTTTGTGACTTCATTTTTTGTGTTGAGAAGTCTGCTGTGATTCTGATGGGCTTTCCTTTATAGGCAATCTGTCTCTTTTCTCTAACAGATTTTAATATTTGTTCTTACGTTGAATTTCTAAGATGTTGATTATTATTTGTCTAGGTGTAGAGTTATTTTGGTTATGGATAATTGGAATTATATACATATATATTTTATTTTACTGAGAATAAAACAAAAGAGGACAGAACAATGCTGATCAGAACAGAACAATACAAGCAGCACAGCACTACACAACAAGAAAATTGAATATCAACACTAGATACCATAATATCTTTCTTTGAAATAGTTGAGCATAGCTTCACAAACAATAATATCAAACATAACAAAATAGAACAAAAGCATTTAAGAGAATGAAACTATTACAAGGCATTCTGAGCCAAATAACAGATAATGAACAATGGGTAATATAGTATCTCATTTTCCAAAAAATTTGTTTATATTATTACCCATATTAAAATCCAGTAAGACACAACATGATAGAACCAATGGTAATAGAAGAACAAAAGCATGGTAGGACTTCAAAGCCAGATGATATTAAATCAGCAATGGCTGACATAGTGTCTTGTTTTCTTCAAAGTAGGTGTTCATACCATCAAACATAATAAGGCCAAATAAAACAGAATAAAACCACTCCAACCAATGAATGAAAACATTACAAGACTTTAATTCAATATAATGGGTATCTATTATTACCAAAGAATCTTATGTACTCTTAGCTTTTCTTACACTAGGGAGACTGTGTGATATGTGAGCTTATTTCACTTATGAGTATGGTCTCAAGTTGCATCCATTTATTTATAAATATCTCAATGTGATCATTCTTTATAGCTGAGTAGTATTCCATTGTATAAAAGTACCACAATTTTTTTATCCATTCCTCAGTTGATGGGCACTTAGGTTGTTTGCAAGATCTGGCTATTACAAATTGTGCCGCTATAAACATGGGTGCACATATATCACTGTGGTATGATGTTTTCAGTTTTCTGGGAATATGCCTAGGAGTAGAATAGCTGAGTGAAATGGGACTTCCAATCCCACATTTTTGAGGAATCTCCAGACTGATCTCCACAGTGGTTGCACCAGTCTATACTCCCACCAACAGTGCAGAAGTGTTCCTGTTTCCCCACAGCCTCTCCAGCATTTGTTGTTGGTAGATTTGTTGATCCTGACCATTCTTTCTGGAGTGAGGTGGAATCTCAGTGTGATTTTAATTTGTATTTCTCTAATGACCAATGATGATGAACATTTTTTTCATGTATTTATTTGTGATTTGTATTTCTTCATCTGAGAACTCTGTGTTCATCTCAGATGCCCATTTTTGGATTGGGTCTTTGAATTTTGGGGGCCTGATTTTTTAAAATTCTTTATAAGTTCTAGACAGAAGTCCTTTGTCTGATGGATACTTTGCTAAGATTTTTAGCCAGTTTGTGGGTTTTCTTTTCACTCTGTTTGAGATCCCTTTCGATATGCAGAAACTGTTTAATAAGATGTGATCCCATTTATTGATTCTGGGAAGTATTTCCCGTGCAGTTTGGTTCTTATTCATGAATTCTCTACCTACCCCTATGTCTTCAAGACATTTACCTACTTTGTCTTGCAACAGATTTAGTTTTTCTGTTTTAATATTTAGATCTTTGATCCATTTAGATTTCAGTTTAGTACATGGTGATAGGCATGGGGCTAGTTTTAGTTTTCAGCATATGGATAGCCAGTTTTTCCAGCACCATTTATTAAAGAGACTATTGTTCTTCCAGTGAACATGTTTGGCCCCTTTATCAAAGTTAAAGTGGTTGAGTGTGTTTTTAGTTGTATCTTCTAGTCTATTCCATTGATCTTCAGGTCTGCTTTTCATTCCAGTACCATGTTTATTTTATTACGGTAGCTTTATAGTATAACTTCAAGTCATGGATTGTGATGCCTCCTACCTTGGCTTTGCTGCTTAGAATTGCCTTTGCTATTCTAGGTCTCTTCTGGTTATAGATGAATTTTAGGAGTGATTTCTCTAGATCTATGAGGTATGTTAGTGATATTTCCCTTGGGATTGCATTGAATCTGTGTATTAATTTTGGGAGAATGGCCATTTTCACAATATTTATTCTTTCTATCCACGAACAAGGGATGTCTTTCCATTTTCTGAGGTCCTCTTTGATTTCTTCTTTCAGGATATTATAGTTTTCCCTGTATAGCTCTTTTACTTCTTTTATTAGATTAATTCCTAAGTATTTCATTTTTTTGGATGCTAGTGTGAAGGTTGTAGCTTCTCTTATTTCTCTCTCAGTGATTTTGTTGTTAGTGTATAGAAATACTATTGATTTTTGAGTATTGCCTTTGTATCCAGCTACATTGCTGAATTTATTTATTATATCTAGGAGTCTTTTGCTGGAGTTTCGAGGGTCTTCTATGTGGAGTATCGTGTTGTCTGCAAATAATGATTGTTTAACTTCCTTTATTCCTGTCTTTATTCCTTTTATTTCTCTCTCTTGTCTAATTGCTCTAGCTAATATTTCCAGTGCTATATTGAATAGGTGCGGTAATAAGGGACATCCTTGTCTTGTGCCTGATTTTAAGGTAAAGGCTTTCAGTTTTTGGCCATTTAATATGACACTGGCTGTTGGTTTGTCATAGATGGCCTTTATCACATTGAGGTAAAGACCATCTTTCCAATTCTCTGTAATATTCTTAACATGGATAGGTGTTGGATCGTATCAAAAGCTTTTTCTGCATCTATAGATATGATCATGTGATTCTTACTTTTGCTTCTATTGATGTGGTGGATTACATTTATTGGTTTACATATGTTGAACCATCCCTGCATGCCTGGGATGAATCCCACTTGGTCATGGTGTATAATCTTCTTGATGATTTGCTGCATCCTGTTTGCAAGTATTTTATTGAGAATTTTTATATCTATGTTCATTAGGGAGATTGGCCTGTAGTTCTCTCTTTTTTAGTTGGGTCTTTCTCAGGTTTTGGTAGTAAAGTAATATTTGCTTCCAGGAATGACTTAGGGAGAATTGCTTCCCTTTCGATTTCATTGAACAGTTTGAGGAGTGTTGGCATTAAGTCTTCTTTGTATTTCTTGTAAAATTCCGCAGTGAATCCATCTGGGCCTGGGCTCTTCTTTGTTGGTAAGGACTTTATTACATTTTCAATTTCTTTAATAGAGATTGGGTTATTCAGCAGTTTTACATCTTCTTGATCCAGCTTTGGTGGTTCCTATATTTCTAGGAATCTGTCCATTTCCTCTTTGTTATGAAACCTATGAGAGTAAAGGTTTTTGAAATAAGTGTTTATGATCTTCTGTATTTCCACAGAGTCGGGAGTGATTTCACGTTTTTCATTCTGTATTGCATGAATATGAGTCTTTTCTTTCCTTTTTAAAATTAGGTTGACTAGGGGCTTATCAATTTTATTTATTCTTTCAAAGAACCAACTCTTGGGTTCATTGATTCTTTGTAATGTTTTCTTAGTCTGTATTGCATTAATTTCTGCTCTGATCCTTATAATTTCCTCTCTTCTTTTGGCTTTGCACTTGGCTTGCTCTTCTTTTTCTAGCTGTTTGAGGCATAGTATCAGGTTGTTTATTTGTGTTTGTTCTGTTTGCCTAATGTGAAACTCAGTGCAATAAATTTTCCTCTAAATACTGCTTTCATTGCATCCTACAGATTATGGTAAGTTGTATTTGTATTTTTATTTGCTTGTAGATATTGTTTAATTTCTTGTTTAATTTCCTCTGTGTCCCATTGATTGCTGAAGAGTGTACTATTCAATTTCCATGTGTTTGTGGGGTTTTTGCCATTTTTTTATCATTAATTTCCTGTTTCATGGCGCTATGATCTGATATCATGCATGGGATAATTTTGATTCTTTTGCATTTACTTAAATATGTTCTGTGGTCTAGTATATGGTCTATTTTAGAAAATGTCCCATGTACTGCTGAGAAGAATGTATATTCTGATGTTGTTGGGTGGAACACTCTGTATACGTCTATCAAGTCCATTTGTTCACAGTTGTGATTCAGTTCTGTTATTTCCTTGCTGATTTTCTATCTAGTTGATATGTCCCTTTGTGTCAATGGCATGTTAAACTCTCCTGTTATAATTGTGTTATTGCTTATTTGATTTTTCATTTCTGTTAATACTTGCTTTGTATAGCTGGGTGCTCTTGAATTTGGTGCAAATATATTTAAGATTATTATCTCTTCATCTTGCAGTTTTCCCCTAAATAGTATGTAATGACCTTCTTTATCTCTTTGGACCTTTCTTGGTTTGAAGTTCACATTGTCTGCAAACAGATTAGCTACGCTTGCTTTTTTTTTGAGTTTCTGTTCATGAAGTATTGTTTTCCATCCTTGGACTTTCAGCCTATTGGTTTCCTTTTTGGTTCAATGGGTTTCTTGTGCACAGCATATGTTTGGATGTGGTTTCTTGATCCATTCTGCCAGTCTGTTTGTTTTAATTGGTGAATTGAGGCCATTTACATTAATGGGTATAACTGTTATATATTGGTTTATTGTTGACATGTTATCTTTCTGCTGTTGTATCTTTGTCTTTCCCTTCTGTTTAATTGTCTGTCTTGCTTAGTGTTTTTTTTCCTATGTGTATCTAGAATGTCTTTGAGTATTGTTTGCAGGGTTGGTTTGATGATCATGGAGCTCTTCAGCTGTTCTATATCATGGAAGTATCTTATTTCTCCATCCATTTTGAAGGATAGTTTTGCAGGGTACAGCAGTCTGGGTTGAAAGTCATTTTCCTTTAAGATCTGAAATGTGTCACTCCATGCTTTTCCTGACTTTGTTGTTTGTATTGAGAAGTCTGCTGTGATTCTGATAGGTTTTCCTTTATAAGTGATCTGTCTTTTCTCTCTAACAGCTTTTAATATTCTGTTCTTATGTTAGATTCCTGGGATGGTGATTATTATATGTCTGTTTTTAGTTTAATTTTTGTTATGGCTGTTTGTATTTCTATATGCTTCACTAATCTGAATGTCAGTTTCCATTCTCATGTTTGGGAAATTTTCAGCTATTACTTTTGTAAGTAGCTTCTTGATATCATTTGTGTTGTCCCCTTCTTTTCATTTATCCCTATTAAACTTATGTTGTTTTTCTTTGTGTCATCTTGCAACTGTTGAATTTTTATTTCCTGATTCCTTGTTGTTTTTAAAAGATCTTTCCTTTCCTGTTCACTAGCTGCAATCTTATCTTCAAGGTTTGAAATTCTATCTTCACTTTTCTTGAGGCAGTTTTGGCAATTTACAATAGAATTTTTGATTTCTTGTATATCTTTTGGGATCTGCTTTTTGTATTGTGTTTGTTTCTTATACTGTTCATTTAGGGATTCTATCTGTTTCCTTTGTTCCTCTAATATTTTAGTTGTGTTTTCTTTAGATGCATTCACTATTTCTTTCACTACTTTTATCATTTCTTCTTTTACCTGGGAGATTATTTCTAATTTGAGTTACTTTATAGCTTCCCATACTTGCTTCTTTATTTCAGTTGATATCATTTCAGGTACTTCAGGTGTATGACTAGTATTTTCTTCTATGTATGTGGCTCCCAGGCTTTCTTGGGATGGGCCTTAGGTTTGAGATTGCATTTTGGTCTTATGTTTTGTCATTTTCCTGTATTTCCATGTTTCAAGTGATGTTCTAAAACTTTCCCTAAACTTGTTGGGAATCACCTCCTGTGCTCTCAGCTCCTGGGACTCAAGTGTCTTGGCTCCCCAGGTTGAATGAAACTCACTGAGCATGGTCCACTCATGCCCATGAAGCCTTTCAAGGCTAGTCCATTGCCCTAGGGGGCTGGGTGGGCACCCAAGCACCAGGAGCAGTGTCCCAAACTCTACAGATCTAAATCCAGAGAGCTGAAACTCAGCTGGCTGCCACGTGGGCCTATGTCCCCTCTGGGAGCCTGCTTGTTCCCCTGGTTGAATCAAGGTCACTGGGAGTGGTCCACTCAAGCCCTTGAAACCTCTGCAGGCTAATCCAGTGTCCTAGGGGGCTGGAAGGGCACCCCAGTACTGGGAGTAATGTCCCAAACTCCCTGGAGTTAAGGCCAGAGAGCTGGAACTTCGGTTGCCCTTGCAGCTGCATGAGCTGGAACTTGGCTTGCAGCAGCGCTGACCTACCTCCCCTTGGAGCCGGCTTGTTTGCCTGGTTTAATAAAGTTCACAGGGCGTGGTCCACTCAAGCCTGCAAAACCTCTGCAGGCTAGTCCAGTGTCCTAGGGGGCTGGACAGGCACCCTAGCACTGGGAGTGATGTACTAAACTCCCTGGAGCCAAGGCCAGGGAGCTGGAATTTCCCTTGCCCTTGCAGCTGCATGAGCTGGAACTCTGCTTGCAGCAGAGCGGGCCTACCTCCCCTCCAATAACAATCTTTTTAATATTTTTATTACTCAATTGTGAAGTACCTGTTCAAATCTTTAGCCTTTTTTTCTGTTGAGTTGTTCTTTCCTTGTTGAATTTTAGCAGTTTTTGATATGTTATGCAAATGAAGTTTTTAAAAAAGTTTTATTTTAAAGAGGATACAACAGAATAAAACCAATCAAAACAAAACCAGTGTAGGAGATAAGGGACTTCAAAACATTATGAAATCAATCATAGTTACCATAACACCTCTCTTGATGTCTTCAAAATAGCTTCAGATAACTTCAGACATAGTAGCAATCAAACAGAACAGAATAGGATAGAAGCAATAAAAACAAAACAATAAATGCAATAAAGGATTTCAAAATAAGGCAATAGTAAATCCAAAATTGCTACCATAATATTTCTTGCTATCTTTGAAATAGCTGCTCCTTCCATTGGATTTAACATAATCAAACAAGAGAAAATAAAACCCAACCCAGCAAAACAATGGTAATCATATAGGCATTCTAAAACAACACTATAGGGCATCAACAATGGTTGCAACCCTCAGAAGGAGACCCCCCTTACATGCTCACTGCATACCACTATTCTCTGAACCTATGATAAGACCACTGGCCCTATACCTTCAATGTTAGGGAAACACCAAAACACCACAGGCATCCAATTGCATTTCATCTCCATAGCTATCATCACAGCCTATGTTTCTATGGATCAGCCAGTCACTTACAGTGGTGTGTGTGTGGGGCTGGTACTTCTTGTTTGCAGCCAGTGCACCAGAAGGGGCTGGACTCTTGCTGTTCTAATCCAGGGGTGGCCCACGAATGGCATTGGTCCCCATACTGGGCTTGCTTCCTTATGTAGCCTTCTTCTTACTACCACAGGTCTGTGAATGGTGCTGACTCATGGGGAATGGCTGGGGTAAACAAAAGTTTTTCATAAATACCTTCTTCAAGTTGTTGACCCACTTTTCCTCTCTCCTATTGTTGAAAAGCAATTAATTTTAACATAGTCTCTCTTATTAATCTTTTAAAGTGACTTGTGCCTTTTGTGTTCTACTAAACATTTGATTTTGACCCTTTAAGATGTCTTTGTTTATATGAGCAATCAGTCTTTACTAGCCTAAAAGTACAAATGATGTACTAGTTACATTAATACCCTAACTACCACCTCAGCCTAAATGTGGGAAGGAGGTACTCTGAAGTTGACTTTTCCAGTCTTTGTTTTTGATTGCCAATTGAGATTATCTTTTTCCTTCAGGTGAAACATCAGTTCCAACACACTGGATAATTTTGGTACACAGTGAACCAATGTCAGTCTTTTTGGGAGTACTATTAATAATTGAAATAAAATTTAATATGAAAATTTCAAGCCAAAAAATGTAGGAGAATAGTATAGTGATCCCATATGTACATATCATATAGCTTAAACAATTGTAATCTCATGGCCTATCTTGTTATATCTATATTACACTTGCTTTTCTTTCTCCTGAAAGAAAATCTTAT
Source organism: Hydrochoerus hydrochaeris (assembly GCA_004027455.1). Lineage (NCBI taxonomy): Eukaryota > Metazoa > Chordata > Mammalia > Rodentia > Hydrochaeridae > Hydrochoerus > Hydrochoerus hydrochaeris. The sequence goes on along the minus strand of PVLA01012748.1, from coordinate 1,202 downwards.
ATATCACATAATTTTAACTCTGCATGATTCAATGTTTAACTCTAGAAGTTTGGAGTCTTTAAAAAGCCATCATATGAGGATTGCAAGATGGCTGACTGAGTGACGGCACTATAAGAGAGCCTCTCTGAGGAAAAAAAATAAAAACAACTCAGACAATGGAATCTGGCAACATGGAGAAGATCAGACAAAAGGAGAGGAATTCTCATGACCCAGGAAGAAACTGAGGAAAAAAGAAAAAGAAAAAAAAGAAAGAAGAAAAAGAAACATGGACAGAGGGCTGGAACTGGGCAAGCCCCGATCACTATACTGGCACGTCTTAAAGTCAGGTGACTCACGATCAAGCTGAGATTACAGCCCTGCCAAGAGTGGGGGTTGGTGAGTTACAGATCCTCAGCTGGAGGAGGCACTGAGAAAGGGAGTAGAAATAGCCAGTTGAGCTGCACAAACTTCGGTGAGTGATGGCAACTGGAATCCCCAAACTGGGAGGACTGGCTGGGTGACATTTTGGAGTTGGGCAGGGCCGGCTTGAATCAAAACCTGAGGCAGCATCTGCTGATGACTCCTAGTCCAAAGCAGATTGGTGGGATGGGCTCGGGAAGGGCCATGCCCCTGGTTGAAACCCAATAGCCAGGGATGAGGCTTTACTGGGCCAGTGGCATCCACAGGGAACACACAAACTTATTGAAGCACAAACTGGTTGACTGGCATAGGGGAATGGGCTGGCTCGAGCAGCCAGGGGGGTGGTACTTTCCTAGCAAGTGTGCTGCAGGGAAAATGTAAGCAATATGAAAGGCCCAGAGACCTCCACCACCCACCTGTCTGAAGGGAGCAGAAAACATGACAAGACAGAGAAAAAGCAAAAGGTCCCCAACTGTGGAATGAGGAAAAGTGAGTTCAACAGAGTTAAATGCAGAGGAGGTTGAGAGCAGCAAACCTGTAATGTCAGAGACAGCCTCATTGGAAATAAAGAAATACATCCATGATCTCATCATTGAATTTAAAACTGAAATTCTAACTCAGGTGAAGCAAGATATAAAAAGACTAATAAAAGAAGTCCTGGGTAATCCTCAAGTAGACACAAATGAAAGAATAGAGGAACCAGAGAAAGGAGAGAAGCCTTTGATGAAGAATATAAACAAAACCAAGAATATATGAAACAGATCTAAAGAGAATATCAGGAAATTAAAACCTCCATTGAAAGC
>PVLA01012747.1:5117-41966 GCA_004027455.1 Hydrochoerus hydrochaeris | reverse complement strand
TGATTCACTCCCAAATTGAATTGAGTCCAAAATGTGGTTTTAATTTTTCTTCCATATTGTTTCAACTATTTGTTAGGTAAGAAAGCATGGTATCACCTTTTTCTTTTCCTTTTGGCAGCTAGACAGTGTGTGATTTCAGGACAGCTTTCAAGCCCCTTCCCTTCCCTGTCCTCAAGGATGATCCAGCTGATAAACTCTAGCATCTTCTTGGGCTCTCTTGGAGGCCACTTGCTCTTGCAGCCCTGACAGAAGCCATGGCTTGGATGACAGCCACAAATCTTCTTCCTTCTCTGGACTGCTCAATTGCTGCTGCCAGTTCTCTGAGGTGTGGCCAGAGGACCATCCTCCATAGGGCAATATCAGAGATGGACAGGGGCCCAAGGCTTTAATCCTCAATCTTTCCAAATCCCACTGAGGTTGTATATATTAAATAAAAATATTAGAAAGGAGAAATGAAATCATAACTGATAGAAAGCAACCTCCTGGTAAGCAACTGTGGCTCTAGCAAGTGGCAGGTGCCCCACAGAAAGAACTAGCCAGCATCTCCCAATATCTGTGCCCTGTTGAAATTTAGGGTGCTGGGAAAGGAAGCAGTCTGCTCACCTCCCTAGTAGGCAGCCATGAACCTACCAGTGCATGAATTGAGAATTGAACATCCCATCCCCTTCTCCCCCCACTGTTAGCAAATAGGAGCCAGAGTTCTGAGTATCTCTTGGAAGGATGACCATATGCAATATAGCAAATATGGAGGATTTCCTTCTACTGTCTCTTTGAAGGTAAATATTGTCATCACTGTTTGGCTTTGTTCTGATTAATTGTATTGCTCTATTCAATATTCTGTTTTGATAAGTTCTTTAATGTTCTTTATTTGGATTGATTTTGCTATAATTGATTGAAGGGATTATTGTGAAGATAGCGAGATATATACTATGGTACCTATTACTGTTATCCTGGTAACCTGCTGTGATAATCTGTACCAATTTTGCTGCATTGTCTCAATTGGCTTTGTTTTTCAAATGAGCATGACTATGCTCCAATAGAACTTTATTAATGGATGTTCAAGTATGAACTTCATATGATTGCCATGTGTCATGAAATATGTTTCTTTTGATTTTTTTATTTAAAGAAAAAAATGAAACAAAAAGAAGGTAGAAATAGTACAAAATTTCAAAACAAAACAAAAATAATAACCAGCAAGAAATCACTAGTTGATAATTACATATTTACCTCTTAGAAGTAATTGTTCAAGTTACAAAAGTAAAGCCTACAAAGTGGACATTTAAACAGTGAGACTACAACAAGTTCTGTTCATGTATCCAACAAAAACTTAGTAATATGTTTATCAATCCTATACACTTAAGCATACATGCAATTATATCCTTTAGAATAATTTTTTCTCTCTTTTTTCTTTACAATAACTATAATCCATTCTTGTAAACTGTTTAGAAGTTCTACACATGTATAAGTCTCTACATGTATACCTAGCCTTTCTGTATTAGAGGAAGAAACAAATCAAAACAAGTCAACAATACAAATTCCTAGAGAAACATGAAAAGGACATATAAAACCACAATACTAGGTGATCTATGGTAGTTACTATGATGTCTCTTGTTATTTTCAAGAAAATTGTATCATCAGGCATAGTATAATTAAACTTAGCAATACATAGCACTATTAATAAAAACCTAACACTGGAGACATTAAGGACTTCAAAGGCAGTTAATAATCAAATGAGAATGGGTATCCTATTAAATCTTGTCATCTTCAGAGTAGTTGTCTCTACTCTCAGACTTGATACTATCAAGCATACCAGATTCGAATAAAATCAGTCAAGACAAAACAGTGATATAGCCAATCTTTGCCTCATCTCTGCTATGCTATTTTTCTGTCATTGTTGTTTACTTTTCTCCTTCATTCCACTGTCTTCCCCTTTCACTGAGGTCTTTCTTCCATTGTTCCTGGAATCCTGGTGATTTTTTCTCTCTTTCTAGAATGTCCTTCAGTATTCTTTGCAGGGTTGGATTGGTGGTCATGTACTCCCCCAGTTCCTCTTTGTCGTGGAAATACCTTGTCTCTCCATTAATTTTGAAAGACAGTTTTTCAGGGTACATGAATCTGGGTTGGAGGTTATTTTCTTTCAGGACTTGGAATATTTTGCTCCAAGCTCTTGATTTGATAGTTTGCATTGAGAAGTCTGCTATGATTTTGATGAGTTTTCCTTTATAGGTAATGTTTCTTTTCTCTGACCACTTTTAATATTCTGTTCTTGTGATGGATTTCTGGGATCCTGATTATTATATGTCTGGGTGTGGATCTGTTTTGGTTGTAGCTGGATGGAGTTCTGTATGCCTCATATATCTGGACATCACTTCCATTTTCTATGTTTGGGAAATTTTCCTTAATTATTTCTGTGAATAGCCTTTTTATTTCATTTGTGTTTGTCACTGCATATTCATTCACATTTTTTATTCTTAGGTTATAAATCCTCTTGTAGTCTTCTAGCCTTTGTATCATTATTTTCTGGTTCCTTGTTATTTTTAAGAGCTCCTTCCTTTCATGATCATACATTGCAAATCTATCTTCAAGTTTTGAAAGTCTGTCTTTAGTTTCTGTTAAGGAGTTTTGTCAGCTTACAATGGAGTTTTTAATTTCCTGATATTCTCTTTGGATCTTTTTCATTTATTCTAGATTTTGTTTATATTCTTCATTAAAGGCTTCTCTCCTTTCTCTGGGTTCCTCCATTATTCCATTTGTGTCTTCCTGAGGAATACCCAGCATTTCTTTTATTAATCTTCTTATATCTTGCTTCACCTGAGTTAGAATTTCAGATTTAACTTGGTCGATGAGGTCATGGAATTATTTGTTTATTTCCGATGAGGCTGTGTCTGATATTGCATGTTTGATGCCCTCAACCTCCTCCACATTTACCTCTCCTGGACTCACTTTCCCTGGTTCAGCGGTTGGAGGTCTTTTGCTGTTTCTCTGTCTTGTCATGTTTCTGTTGTCTTTCAGAGGGGTGAGTGGTGGCAGTCTCTGGGCCTTTTGTATTGCTTGCAGGTTTTCTGCAACACATTGGCTAGGGAAGTGCAGCCCCGCCCCCAGTCGACTGCCGATCTGAGAGGCTCAGGCAGGGGCATTGTGGGCCATCCCCTCCCCCTAAGTCAGTCAACCAGTGAGTGCTTCAGCACATTTGTGTGTTCCATGCAGATGTCACAGGTTCAGAACAGCCTCTTCCCTGGCTATTGGGTCCCAATCAGGAGCATGGCCCAACTCAAGCAGATCCCACCAATCTGTTTTGGGCCAGGAGCTGCCAACTGATGCTGCCTCGGTTGTTGATTCAAGCCTGTCCTGCCCAACTCCAAAATGTTGTCTATCCATTCATCCTGCTCTGGGGAATCCAGTCCCCATGGCTCACCAAAGTCTGTGCAGCTCGACTCACCATTTCCACTCCCTGTTGCCTTCTCTCTCTAAGGGTCTCGAGTTCACCAACCCCCACTCTCGGCAGGGCCATGACCTCAGCTCAATCGTGAGTTGCCTGACTCTAAGATACACCCAGTACAGCAACCGGAGAGTGCCCAGCTCCAGTCCTCTGTCTGCGTTTCTTTTATTTTTTTTTCATTTTCTTTTTCCTCGGTTTCTTCCTGGATCATGAGAATTCCTCTCCTTTTTTTTGTTCTTCTCCTTGGTGTTAGCTTCTAGCATCTGAGTTGTTTTTTTCAGAAAGACTTTCTATCGTGCTACCTATCAATCAGCCATCTTGGATCCCTCTGTCCCTCCGTTGGCTTTGTTCTATCTTGTTCTGTTATATTTTACTACCTTCAAAATAATAAAAATTTTAAAAAATCATAACCAAAAATTGTACGTTTAACTAGGAGTGGTGATGCACCCCCGTAATCTTAGCACTTGAGGACTGCTGAGTTCAAAGCCAGCCTGGACTACATAGCAAGACCTTATTTCAAAACAAAACAAAAACTAAAACAAAAATATAAATAAATAAATAAATAAATAGTACTTTTAAGAAGACTTCAACTTCCAGGACTCAGTTAAAGTTGCCTAAGATAGCCTCATGTCAACATCTTTTGGTTTCATTTAAAACTCTTTCCCTACCAGGTCCATCACTAAAAAGCCATAAATTGGCTCAATTAAGAAAGAGAGAAACAGGTGGGCATAGTGGTACATGCCTGTAATCCCAGTACTCACAAGGCTGAGGCAAGAGGATCACCATGCATTTGAGGCCTGCCTGGGCTGCATAAGTGAAATCCTGTCTCAAAAAAACCAACCTCCTAAAAACAACAACAATGACAGTGAAAACATACCAACCCTGCCAAAAAACACAGAAAAACAAAAACAAAAACCCAGAGAAACCAAGAAAAAGATTGACCCTAAATTAAAAGAGATGGTTGAAAGAATCTAGAGAATGTTTAAATTACCTATCCAAAAAGAAGGAGGAGTGGGGAGGGGAAGGGAAAGGGGGAGAAGGAGGAGAAGAAGAAGAGGAAAGAAGAAGAAAGAAGGAATAAGGGGAAGAAGATTACCCTATACCTTTTGGGGGAGCTGCTTGTTTCCAGACTTTTCACCCCCTCAAAAAATATTGTTCCTAGTTTCAAACTGTGATTTATCTCATTTCTCTGGGCACCCCAACTCTGTTCTTGAGTGCATCTTCATCTAATAGACTTTTTAGTACCTTTCTGATATATCCTGAAAATTCTTTTTCTTCAATGGGAGTCAGTGAATCTACTACATATTTCAGCTTCTGGAATCTCTCAGACTCAGATCCCTGACACTCTTGGGCCATAATCAATACCAGTGCTCCTGGAAACTCATGGAGATTTGCAGCAGTTGAGACTTTAGCCTCACCCTTTCCATGGAAGCAGCTAGTCAAGCAGCCTCTTCTGCAGTTCAGGTGATCTGGCATTGTAGAGGCAGAATATTAGGGAATGGCAGGCCGGTTGGAAAATGGATGTAATGAGCTGAAATGCTGAAGGCTGAACAACAGGTTATGATTTATCAATCATAGCCAGAATGTGTGGGAAGAACAACTTTTGATGGACTGGATCTGGGTGGATATAAAAGATGGAAGCCACTGACTTCATAGCCACTGTTCTCTTGCTGGTCTGCTGTCTTCCACTTTCTGCAATGGCCTGTCCTCTTTCCTTTTCTTCCTTGCCTTCTCTTTCTTTACTTTAAATAAAAGTTGCATTAAATTTTAGATAAAAGATCGACAATCCCAGACAATTCTTTGGGTGGAACAGAAAGAGCCCAGAATCACTGAAAACTGTGTTGTCTGGCAACATTATGACACCTGAGGCTGTTTTAGACACCCATGGCTACTCCCATGGGAAATATTTGCCTTTTCTATAACAGAGTTCCTATAAAGACTTATCCCAGATGAATGCTGTACATACCACTACTTTTTTAAGAGAGGTTTTACATTTATTAGAAGTAGGAAAAGAAACAGGCTCTGCAGAGTGAGTGTGGCCCAATTACAAGCAGAAGAATGAATTCTGCTGGGTTGGACTGGACCACAGCGAGAGAGAGCACAGCCCATGACACTACTTTGAATGTCTCAAAACATGTCAGCAAAATGAAGACTGGCTGTGCTACAATAAAGCTTCACAATGAAAGTCATAGTAAAGCTTCTTTTGAGTGATCTTACTGCTTGCTGGTAATTTTTATCTCTTGTAGAGCAGGCTAAGAAGGTTGCGCTAAGAGCTGGTAACACTACAGTCTATAAGTCCTGAGCATGATTACCAGCCAGAGGAAAGCTGAAGAGATTCAGAGACCTACAACGATCTGTAGAAACATTCAGAGGCATGCAAAAGAGCCCTGGAGAGATGCTAGGAACTGATGAAGAGTTCCAAAATGCTGCCAAGGGGCCTACAAACTCTGGCTGTGAAGTGTGGAAGCTGAGAGATGTAAAGAACTTTAATACTAACAGTTGTAGCAGTAAGAGTTAAGAGGTACTGACACTCAAGCTGGGAGCTGCTAACACCAAGGTATCTTGTGAATTTGTGACTTCCCTCCAAATTAAGGAAGAACTCTCAGATGATTTGTGACATCTTGGAAGCTAGTATGAGGACCTCAAAGAAAAGGGTGGACAATGATGATGGTGACATCATCAAGCTCAAGAACCAGCCCAGGACTGATTTCCATCTTTAGTGTGGTGAAGAATCCAAAGTAGCTTGTGACATTTATTGGTGGATTGAATCAATGAATACATCTTAATACAAAAAAGTACTGTTACAGGGAGATAAATTAGATAGAAATTAATATACAATTAGAGAGGTACTGAGCTCTCAAGGAAGTCAGCAAAAAGTAAAGACATCAGAATTGTGACTGGAGGTGCATCTGAAGAAGACCAATCTCAAGACAAAGATGCAATGGCCAGGCCTACCTGCCTCCCTAAGGGATAAGCAGTAACTTAAAATTATACCATAATTAGTACCACCTGGCCCAGGATGTCCAGATAAGCATCAGTCACCCAGGAGATTGAGCAGAGCATCTGGACCCATCCTTTCCCAAAAATGTCTTTGTTCTTTCCATGTACCCTTGTTATGTGACTCACTTCCCTGTTGGGTCAATATTGGCTAAAAGGCTATACTTGTAACCCTATAGGCAGATTGTATTTTGAACCACATTGTACCCACATCGTGACTTTGCTATATAAATTACCTCTGACAAAAGGCCTCATTGGCAACCCAATTTTGGGACCTTTCCTGTCTCTCAGGAGCTATCTCTCAAAAAACATTTTCTATTCATAACCTCCATTGTTCCTTGTAATTGATTCTTTGGTTTTGGGGGACATAAATTTAGCACATCTGACATCTAACAGGTTCAGAGGTATATTTCTTCTATACCAGTACAACATAATTTACGACATCCCCTAAGACACTATGAATTTTTCTAACTGCTGAAACAAATTGCCACAATTTTCATAACATATAACTAAAATTTATTCTCTCACAATTCTGGAGATCAGAAATATTATTTCAGCTTCATGAGGCTGAAATTGAGCTGTCAGCAGAAATGCACTTTTCTGGAGGTTCTAAGAAAGAGTGTGCTCCTTGCTTCTTCTAGATTCCAGTGGCTGCCAGCAATCCTTGGATTGTGGATGCAATACTCCAGTGTCTGTCTCTATAGTTATGTGATTGTTTCTTCTGTGTGTGTGAAATTTTTCTTAGCCTCTGTATGATAAGTACACTTAGAAATATATTTAGGACCAGATAGTCCTGAATAATCTCAATCAGACACTCAAAAGAACCATTTTTCAAATAAGGTAACATTTACAGGTTTCAAGTACTATGACATATATTTGGGGACCAGTGGGAAATCTGCTACAAGGAGTAAATCAGAAGTCTTGTTCTGAACTTTAGGGGTCAGTGTGTTTATTTTGATACAGAGTCTTGCTAAGTAGGTAAGTTATTCAGGCTGGGCTTGAACCTGTGATCTTCCTGCCTTATCTCTCAAAGTGTTGGGATTACAGGCATGCATCACATGCCTGGCTACAAGGAATCATTTTCTCCCCTGAAGTGCTAGGGATAGAACCCTAGGCCTATGGATGCTAAGCCAGAGCTCTACCCCAGAGCTACAGTGCTAGATCCTTACAAGAGTTCTTAACACATACTCCTCACAAATGTGATATAGACGGTCTTACTGGCCCATGCCATAGATCTATAGGAGGACTCTGCCTGGCTAATCCTTCACCATGATGCTAGTCTGCACCATGGGAGAAGATCGTAAATCCACTGATTGTATAGTGTGTGTAGATGACAGGGGACATGTCTTCAAGCAGGAAAGTCTATGGCCAGTTGAGTCCAGGCACTTGCTGACTATCAGGGCTGCAGGTTATGGTGTGGGAAGTCAGAATGGTGGGATTCTCGGTGTGCAGCAACTTTCCACAAAGAAAATAGGAGACCCCCTCTGCACAGATGTTAGTAACAGACCTCTGCATAATGGCAGCCACTGTACTAAGACCTAGCATCCTGTGGACTACTGATTCCTAAAATGACAGATGGAAAGGCCAGCAGTAGATGGCTCTGGGAGCTCCTTGAGACTTCCTGAAAGTATTATTTATTGAACACATTCATTAGGTGCAATTTTTCTCTACAATGTATTTCTATTTCTTTTTTAAAAAAATTAAAATTTAAGCCAGGTGTGGTGACACATTTCTGCAGTCGTAGCACTCAGGAGATTGAAGTTAGTGGAATGAGAGTTTAAGGCCAGCCTGGGATACAAGTAAGACACTGTCTCAAAAAGAAAACAACAAAAACAAAATGCTGAAGACAAATTTATATCAAAGTATTACTTATTGCTAAGCTAACTATATCACTAGCTTTTTAATGAATTCTATCAGATTTTCTATATAGACAATCAGAACATCTCTGAAATTATTATTATTAATTTGTACTTTTAGGGATAATATCTAAGCTCTTGCAAATGCTAGAGACATGCTCTACTGCAGAGCTAAATTCCCAACCCTTCTGACATTATTCTGATGATTATTACAATACTAGAGATTGGAGAGGGGAGTTAGACCCACATGGTGGTGAGGTGAGTTCCAGCTCGCTGGCGCTGGCCTGGGAGAGTTTGGGACATCACTCCTGGTGCTTGGGTGCCCGACCAGTCCCCTAGGACACTGGACTAGCCTGGAGAGGTTTCCTGGGCTTGAGTGGACCACGGCTAGTGACCTTTATTCAACCAGGGGACCAGGCCGGTGCCTAGAGGGCAGTTAGACCCACGCAAAGAAAGGAGCCAGGCCCACACCATGAGGTGAGTTCCAGGTTCCCAGCTCTGGCCTGGGAGAGTTTGGGACATAATTCCCAGTGCTTGGGTGCCTGCCAGCCCCCCTAGGACACTGGTCTAGCCTTGAGAGGTTTTGTGGGCTTGAGTGGACCATGTCCAGCAACCTTCATTCAAGCAGGGGAGCCAAGGCCCATGAGTCCCAGGAGCTGAGGGCACAGGAGGTGATTTCCAACACGCCCAGGGAAAGTTTTGGAACATCACTCAAAAAAAGGAAATATAGGAAAATGGCAAAATGAAAGACCAAAATGCAATCTCAAACCTCCAGCCCATCCCAAGAAAGCCTGGGAGCCACATACACAGAACAAAATATTAGTCATACACCTAAAATACCTGAAATTATATCAACTGAAATAAAGAAGCAAGTATGGAAAGCTATGAAGGAACTCAAATCAGAAATAATCTCCCAGGTAAAAGAAGAAATGATAAAAGTAGTCAAAGAAATACTGAACGCATCTAAAGAAGCTAAAAATGCATCTATCGAAGCTAAAAAATTAGAGGAACAAAGCAAAAATATAGAACCCCTGAATGAACAGTATAAAAACAAACAGAATACATGAAGCAGATTCAAAGAGATATACAGGGAATCAAAAATTCTATTGAAAGTTGACAAAACTGCCTCAATGAAAGTGAAGATAGAATCTCAGACCTCAAAGATAAGATTGCAGCTAGTGAACAGGAAAGGAAAGATCTTTTATAAATAACAAAGAATCAGGAAATAATTCAACAGCTGTAAGATGATGCAAAGAAAAACAACATAAGATTAATAGGGATTAATAGAAAAAAGAAGGGAACAACAAAAATGATATCAAGAGGCTATTTGTAGAAGCAATAGGTGAAAATTTCCCAAACATGAGAATGCAAACTGACATACAGATTAGTGAAGCATATAGAACTCCAAACAAGGGGCCTCACAAGCTACCACCATGCCAGAGCAAGAACTATTGGCAATTCCTGAGCTCTGCATCATGTTGGAACGTGGGGTGCTGGGAGAACAGGCTGCTTGATCTCCACCCTGATGATCGACTTGGGGCCTCACAAGCTGCCACCCTGCGAGGGCAAGAGCTATCAGCAATTCCTGAGTTCTGCATCATGTTGGATCTTGGGGCTCTGGGAGAACAGGCAGCTTGCTTGCCACCCTGGTAAGTGGCTGGGGGCCTGCCAGTGCATAGGCTAAGAATCAGACATGGATCCATGCCCCCACTAGCAAGTGGGAGCTGGAGGTCTGAGTATCTCTTGGGAAGATGAATGTATGCATTGTGGCAAGTAAGGGGGATTTCCTTTTACCATCTCTTTGAAGGCAAATATTTTAATCACTGTTTTGCTCAGTTCTGATTAATGATACTGTTCTAGTCAATATTCTGTTTTTATAATTTTGATATTTCCTTCCATTTTGCTCTACCTGATTGAAAGAACAGCTAATGTGAACAGAATGGGATGTACTATTGTGCCTATTGCTGTTGTCCTGGTGACCTGCTGTGAGGTTCTGTGCCAATTTCACTAGACTGCCTTGCATGGGTTTCTTTTGTCTTGTTCTGCTGTATTTTGCTACCTTAAAAAAAGTAGATAACAAAATAACAAAATGCCTCCAAAAAACTCCCAACTCCACCAAAGCTGATCATGGGGCATGGATGAGGAGAAACTCAAAAACAAAGCAACAGAATAATATAAGTTGATTAAAAAGTAAATAACAAAAAAAAACCCAGGTCAGTAAGTTACTGAGCAACCTGAAACAGGATATAACTAAACAGATAATGGACTTAAAAAGTAAAAGAAGAGAGAAGTCAAGATGGCTGATCCGTGAGCAACAAAATACAAAGCCTCCTAGGAGAAACAACTCATATGCCAAAATAAAACATCCTGGAGAGACCCAGACAGAGGGAGATGGATCCTCTTAACACAGGAAGAAATTAAAACATAAAAAACTCATCAAACATGTCGGTACTACAATTGGACCAGCTGAAGATTGCGGGACACAGTGTTTTTGCTACAACCCACCAAGTTTGCACCAGTCTGAGTTTGCACAGTCTTGGGTCTGCACCAGCCAACCGAGCTACCCAAACTTGTTCCCACTGCCACTCACAGGAACCACAGCAGCACTGAAGTTGGGGGTTGGTGGGCCCAATAGAGAACAGAGCTGGCGAAGTGACCTTCATTAATACACAGTCAGTGCTGGGAATGAGACCCCCCACACACAGAAAGGGCATGACCAAATGGGTGACACGTTGGAATTGGGCAGGAGGAGCCTGAACTAGGAGCGACAGTGACTTCAGTTGGTTGCTCCCTCCCCAGTGCAGATTTGTAGGATTTGCTTGGACTGGGCCATGCCCCTGGCCATGACCCAATGAGCCATTCCAAATTGATTCTGTGCACCTAGCATGCACTAACCTGGTTAAGGCCCCTGAAGTTTGGCTGGCCTGGTGGGGAGGAGCAGGCAGGAGAGGGTGGAGGTCCCTCGCCAGTGTGCTTCGAGGAAACATGGCCAACAGGGAAGGGAGTTGGGACCTGAACTGTACATCTGTGTGGAAGAAGCCAGGACCATTACAGGAGAGAGAGGCAGGAGGAGGCTCCCAGCCCAGAACCCTGAGAGCACTGATCCAGGAGACAGAAAAACAAGGGAGACTGAGGGCACCTAAAATGCAACATCAGACATGGCTTCAATAGACATTAAGAGATATCTTCAGGACCTTGTAAACAAGCTCAAAACTGAAATACTAAACCAGTTAAAGCAAGATATGAGTAGAGTAATAAAAGAAATGCTCCCCGTAAGCATCTCTCAGGAAGATACAGATGGGAAAAGGGGGGAACACAAAAAAAGGAGAGAAACATTTCATAAAGAATATAAAGAAAATATAGAATACATGAAGCAGATTCAAAGAGACTATCAGGAAATTAAAAACTCCATTGAAAGCTTGCAAAATGCCTTAAAAGAAACTAAGGATAGACTATCAAAACTTGAAGACAAGTTGGCAGTATGTGATGATGAAAGGAAAGATCTCTTAAAAATAACAAGGAAACAGGCAGTAACAATAAAAAAGTTAGAAGATGACAAGAGAATCTACAATTTAAGAATAAGAAATGTGAACAAAGAAGCAGAAATACATACAGGCAAATTACAAAGGCTATTCATGGAAATAATTAAGGAAAACTTCCCAAGCATGGGAAAAGCAAATGACATTCGGTTGTGTGAGGCATACAGAACTCCAGCCACCTAGAACCAAAACAGATCTACACCCAGACATATAATAATCAAGATGCCAGAAATTCAATATAAAAAAATAATTTTAAAAGCCATCAGAGAAAAGAAACAGATTACCTATAAAGGTAAGCCCATCAGAATCACAGCTGACTTCTTGACACAGACCATCAGATGAAGAGGAGCTTGGAGTGAAGTATTCAAAGCCCTGAAAGAGAATAACCTCCAACAAAGATTGATGTACACTGTAAAACTTTCACTAGAAGTTGATGGAGAAACAAGATGCTTCCATGACAAAGAGGAACTGGGTGAGTTTGTGACCACCAATCCAACCCTACAGAGAATACTGAAGGACATTCTAGAGAGAGAGAAAAAAATACCAGGATTTTAGGAACAGTGGCAGAAAGGCCTCACTGAGTGGGTCAGGCAGTAGAATGAAGGAGAAAAGTAGACAAACAAAGGCAGAAAAATAGCATAGCAGAAATGAGGCAGAGAAGAATGGCTAGAATCTCTAACATAGATGGCCTTGATATACTATATTGTTAATAGTGCACCAGGATTTAAAACTCACATTACTCACACCACTCTGCTTAGAAGTATTATATTCTGTTCCAGTCATTCTACCTGTACTAGACTTGAGCGCACAGACAGTTATCCCAAAAATAACAGGATATAGAATGGTAATCATCCTTAATTTCCTATTAACTTAATCTAAAGCTCTGTACAACATACATTGTTTTATCATGACTGATCATAATCAAATATGGTTTGTTAGATCACTGGTTTGTATTAATAGATTTTATTCAAAGCTGTTACAATTGATAGTATCAAGTCTGAGAGTATAGGCAACTGCACTGAAGATGACAAGATTCACTATCCACTCTGGTTTGATTATCACCTGCCTCTGAAGTTTTATACTGCCTACAACGTTATATTTTTACTAATATTGTTATGTACTGCTATATTCAATTATACTGCTACATTCAATTATGCCTGATGATATAGATAATTCTATTGAAGATAATAAGAAACAACACAGTAATCATTATAGATCACCTTGTACTGTGGTTTTATATGACTTTTTGGTTTCATGTTTTTATAGGAATTTGTTTTGTTTTGTCTTGCTAAGTTTTGTTTTTCCCTCTAATACAGAAAGGATAGAAATACATGTAAAGACTCATGCATATGTAGCTGTTTACATTCTCACTGTTTGACTATCTACTTTGTATGCTTTAATTTTTTAACTTGAACAACTCTTTCTAAGAGAACAATATGTAATTTATCAACTAGTGATTTATTGTTTATATTTTTTTGAAATTCTGTATTATCTCTACCTTTACATGTTTTTGTTTCTCTTTAAATAAAAAAAGAAAAAAGTAAAAGGAGATAAAGAAAGTACTCTAAAGGATATAATTGCATTTATGTTTAAATGTTTAGTATTGATAACCATGTTGCTAAGTTGTTATTGGATCATTGAACAGAGCTCTTTGCAGCCTCACTGTTTGAATGTCCACTTTATATGCTTTAATTCTGTAACTTGAACAACTATGTCTAAGAAGACAATATGTAATTTATCAACTAGTGATTTCTTACTGTTTATTTTTTTCTGAAATTCTGTATTATTTCTACCCCTTTTTCTGCTTTGCCTGTTTTTCTCTTTAAATAAAAAAAACTCCAAACAGCCATAACCAAAATGAAACTACACCGAGACATATAATAACCAATATCCCAGAAATCCAAAATAAGAACAGAATATTAAAAGCTGTTAGAAAAGACAGGTCACCTATGAAGGAAAACCTATCAGAATCACAGCAGACATCTCAACACAAACAATGAAGTCAAGAAGAGCATGGAGCGAAGTGTTTCAGATCCTAAAGGAAAATGACTTCCAACCCAGACTGATGTACCCTGCAAAACTGTCCTTCGAAATGGATGGAGAAATAAGATAATTCCATGACAAAGAACAGCTGAAGAACTTCATGGAAACCAAACCCTGAAAAGAATATCCAAAGACATTCTACACATAGGAAAAAATTACTAAGCAAGACAGACAAACAGAATGGAAAGGTGAAGATACAACAGCAGAAAGATAACATGTCAACAATAAAATGATATATAACAGTTATAACCATTAATGTAAATGGTCTCAATTCACCACTTAAAAGAAAAAGACTGGCAGAATGGATCAAGAAACAACATCCAACCATAAGCTGTATATAAGAAACCCATCTAAACCAAATGAAAGTTCATAGACTGAAAGTCCAAGGATGGAAAACGATACTTCATGCAACAGGAACTGAAAAAAAAGTGGGGGTAGCTATTCTGTTTGCAGACAATGTGAACTTCAAACCAAGCATAATGGTCCAAAGAGATAAAGAAGGTCACTACATACTAGTTAGGGGAAAACTTCAAGAGGAATACATAACAATCTTAAATATATATGCACCAAATTCCAGAGCACCCAGCTATACAAAGCAAGTTTGAACAGAAATGAAAAATAAAATAAGCAATAACACAATTATAACAGGAGACCTTAATACACCGTTGACACAAAGGGACAGATCAACTAGACAGGAAATTAGCAAAGAAATAACAGAACTGAATCACACCTGTGAACAAAAGGACTTGATAGACATATACAAAATGTTCCATCCAACAACATCAGAATATACATTCTTCTTAGCAGTACATGGAACATTCTCTAAATTAGATCATATACTAGCCCACAGAACATATTTAAGTAAATGCAAAATAATTGAAATTATCCCATGCATGTTATTGGATCATAGCATCATGAAACTAGAAATTAATGATAAAAGAAACTACAAAAAACACACAAACACATGAAAATTGAATAATAAACTCTTGAGAAATCAGTGGTTCACAGAAGAAATTAAAGAAGAAATTAAACAATATCCATAAACAAATGAAAATACAAATACAGCTTACTGGAATTTGTGGGATGCAATGAAAGTGGTCCTCAGAGGAAAATTTATTGCACTGTGTTCCCACATTAGGAAAGCAGAATGAGCACAAATAAACAACCTGATACTATGCCTCAAACATTTAGAAAAAGAAGAGCAAACCAAGCCCAAACCAGAAGAAGGGAGGAAATTATAAAGATCATAGCAGAAATTGATGCAATAGAGACTAAGAAAACAACACAAAGAATCAATGAATCAAAGAGTTGGTTCTTTGAAAGAATAAATGAAATTGATAAGCCCCTAGCCAACATAATTTTAAAAAGGATAGAAAAGACTCAAATTCATGCAATACACAGTGAAAAAGGTGAAATCACTACCAACTCTGTGGAAATAGAGAAGTTCATCAACACGTACTTCAAAAACCTCTACTCTCAGAGGTTCAATAACACAGAAGAAATGGACAGATTCCTAGAAACATATGAACCACCAAAGCTGGATCAAGAAGATGTAAAATTGCTCAGTAACCCAATTTCTACTAATGAAATTGAAAATGTAATTAAGTCCTTACCAACAAAGAAGAGCCCAGGCTCAGACGGATTCACTGTGGAATTCTACAAGAAATACAAAGAAGACTTAAGGCTGACTCTCCCAAAACTCTTCAATGAAATCAAAAGGGAAGCAATTCTCCCTAAGTCATTCCTAAAGCAAATATTACTCTAGTACCAAAACTGAGAAAGACCCAATTAAAAAAGAGAACTACAGGCCAATCTCCCTAATGAACATAAAAGCAAAAAAATCTCAATAAAATATTGGCAAACAGGGAGCAGCAAGTCATCAAGAAGATTATACACCATGACCAAGTGGGATTTATCCCAGGCATGCAGGGATGGTTCAACATACATAAATCAATAAATGTATTACACCATATCAATAGAGCCAATAGTAAGAATCACATGATCATTTCTACAGATGCAGAAACATTTTTTGATAAGATCCAACACCCTTTCATGATAAGAACCTTACAGAGAATTGGAGTAGATGGTCTCTACCTCAATATGATAAAGGCCATCTATGACAAACGAACAACCAGCGTCATATTAAATGTCCAAAAACTGAAAGCCTTTACCTTGAAATCAGGCACAAGACAAGGATGTCCCTTATCACAGCTTCTATTCAACATTGTACTGTAAATACTAGCCAGTGCAATAAGACAAGAAAGAAAAATAAAAGGAATAAAGATAGGAAAAGAGGAAGTTGAACTATCATTATTTGCAGATGACATGATACTCTACATAGAAGACCCCCAAACCTCCATTGAAAGACTCCTAGATATAATAAATAAATTCAGCAAAGTATCTGGATCCAAAGTCAATCCTCAGAAATCAATAGCATTCTTATACACTAACAACAAAATCACTGAGAGAGAAATAAGAAAAGCCACACCCTTCATGCTAGCATCCAAAAAAAATGCTTAGGAATTAATCTAATGAAAGAAGTAAAAGAGCTATACAGGGAAAATTATAATACCCTGAAAAAGAAATCGAAGAGGACCTTGGAAAATGGAAAGACATCCCTTGTTCATGGATAGGAAGAATAAATACTGTGAAAATGGCCATTCTCCCAAAATTTTTATACAGATTCAATGCAATCCCAATGAAAATACCACTAACATACCTCATAGATCTATAGAAATCACTCCTAAAATTCATCTGAAACTAGAAAAGACCTAAAATATCAAAGGCAAAGCAAGAGGCATCACAATCCCTGACTTTAAGTTATACCACAAAGCTACCGTAATAAAATCAATATGGTACTGGAATAAAAAAAGACCTTAAGATCAATGGAATAGACTAGAAGATACAACCACAACTATGAACATACTCAACCACCTTATCTTTGATAGAGGGGCCAACCATGTTCACTGGAAGAATGATAGTCTCTTTAATAAATGGTGCTGGAAAAACTGGCTATCCATATGCCAAAAACTAAAACTAGACCCATGCCTATCACCATGTACTAAACTAAAATCTAAATGGATCAAAGAAATATTAAAACAGAAACACTAAATCTGTTGGAAGACAAAGTAGGTAAAAATCTTGAAGACATAGGGGTAGGTAGAAAATTCATGAACAAGAACCAAACTGCAAGGGAAATACTTCCCAGAATCAATAACTGGGATCACGTCTTATTAAAGAGTTTCTGCATGTTGAAAGAAATCTCCAGCATAGTATAAAGAAAGCCCACAAACTGGGAAAAATCTTAGTGAACTGTCCCTCAGACAAAGGACTTCTGTCTAGAACTTATAAAGAATTTAAAAAATCAGACCCCCGAAATTCAAAGACCCAATCCAAAAATGGGCATCCGAGATGAACATATAGTTCTCAGATGAAGAAATATGAATGGCAAATAAATACATGAAAAAATGTTCATCATCATTGGCCATTGGAAAAATGCAAATTAAAACCACACTGAGATTCCATCTCACTCCAGAAAGAATAGCCTGAATCAACAAAACTTCCAACAACAAATGCTGGAGAGGCTGTGGGGAAAAAGGAACTCTTCTGCACTGTTGGTGGGAGTGTAAACTGGTGCAACCACTGTGGAGATCAGTCTGGAGATTCCTCAAAAAGCTGGGATTGGAAGTCCCATTTGACCCAGCTATTCCACTCCTAGTCATATTCCCAGAAGAAGTGAAAACATCATACCACAGTGATATATATGCACCCGCATTTATAGCGGCATAATTTGTAATAGCCAGATCTTGGAAACAACCTAAGTGCCCATCAACTGAGGAATGGATAAAAAAATTGTGATATTTTTATGTAATGATCACATAAAGAATTATCACATTGAGATATTTATAAATAAATGGATGCACCTTGAGACCATACTCATAAGCAAAATAAATCAAACTCACATGTATAGATACTGTATAGTCTCCCTAGTGTAAGGAATGGTAAGAGTACATAAGCTTCTATGGTACTCATGATTCCCCATTATATTGCTTTGAAGTCTTATAATGTTTTCATTCACTGGTTGGAATGGTTTTATTCTGTTTTGTTTGACCTTGTTATGTGTGATGGTATGTACAGCTACTTTGGAGAAAACAAGACATTATGGCAGCCATTGCTGATTTAATATCATCTTGCTTTGAAGTCCTAATATGCTTTTGTTCTTCTATTCCCATTGGTTTTATCAAGTTGTGCCTTATTGGGTTTTAACATGTATGATAGTATAAATAAATTTTTTATGGAAAATGAGCTAATATAGTAGACATTTTTCATTTTCTGTTATTTGGTTCAGAAAGCCTTGTAATAGTTTCATTTTCTTGAATGCTTTTATTCTATTTTGTTATGTTTGATATTATTGTATGTGAAGCTCTGCTCAACTATTTCAAAGAAAGAGACATTATGGTAGCTACTGTTTATATCTAATTGTCTTGTTGTGAAGTGCTCTGTTGCTTTCATTGTTCTGTTCTGATCTGCTTTATTCTGTCCTCTTTTTTTATTCTCTGTAAAATAAAATTTTAAAAAAACAATACTAGCGATTGAACTCAGGGTCTTTACATTGAGCTACACACCCAAAACTTTTTAATTTTTTTATTTTGAGACAGGGTTTTGCCAAGTTTCCAAATTGCACAGTCTGGACTCTAACTTGTGATCTTCCTGCCTCAGCCTGCCAAAGTGCTATTGCATCACCCTACCAGGCCTGACATTATTTTTTCTTTAAGCAATGAGTTTTACCCACAGATTTGTCATTCTAATATGCCCCTCACTTAATGTTTTTTTTTCCTAAAATATGGCACAGAAAAATGAAAACAGAAGTCATCCACAAAATCTTTCATTTAGTATTTATTGCCACTGGTTAATAAACCATTAGAACAGTGATTCTCAATCAGGGATGACTTTGCTCCCCAAGGGACATTTGGCAATATCCCAAGAAAATTTTGTTTGTCACCATTGGGATGGGGGTAGCCTTTAGCATCTAGTGGGCAGAGGTCAGGGATGTTGTTAACACAGTAGAGTCCTCAGCCAAGAGTCACTCAGCTCCAAACAGATGTGCTAAAGTTAAGAAATTCTGCATTAAAAACAGATACATATACACACATGTGTTTCTCACAGAAGCTATACTTATGCAGACAGCACAATATGTGCACGTGGCAGGGTACATTTACATTTCACAGAAGTTACATCTTTGCCCCAAATCCTATGAATGCATCTTTCCCCTTTGGTGAGACACATGAACCTTCTAATTTATAGCTTCTTTCACTGAAAGAATCCATGAACTGTCATTGTCAGGTCACTGATTTGTCCCTAATGCCACCAGGTTTAACAAGCTAGGATAAATTCCTGCCATGGAATCTGACTCTCCATTTTTTTATATTACTACTGAAAAATTTGGGCTGGGAATTTAGCTCAGCAGCATAAGCGCCTACCTTGGAAGCTATCAAAACAAAAAAAAGAGTGACATTGTGTCGGTTATTTGGTTCAGAATGCCTTGCAATACTTTCATTCTCTTGAGTGGTTTTATTCTATTTTCTATGTTTGACATTATTGTGTTTAAAGCTAAACCCAACTATTTCAAACAAAGAGACATTATGATAGCTACTCTTAATATCAAATTGTCTTGTTGTGAAGTGCTGTGTTGCTTACATTTTTCTGTTCTGATCTGCTTAGATTTGTCCTCTTTTGTTTTATTCTCTTTAAAATAAAAAAGAGAAAATTTTGAGATTCAGTTTTGTTTCGTTTTATTAATTTTTTTTATTTTAAAAAGAAAAAAGAAGTCAGAAAAGAAAAACAAAAAGCAAAAGCGACAAACAACAACAAACTCAAAACAATAACAATATAGGCTTTCAAAACAGAATGAAAGAAATTTGACAGTGTTGATATTTTGCATATTGTTATCTTTTTTCAAAGAAAGAAAAATTTAAAAAACAAAATAGAAAAAAAGGTACAAAAATACAGAATTCAAAAAAATTAACATCCTAAAATCGCTAGTTGATACATTACACACTGTCATCTTAAAAATAGTTGCCAAAGTCACAAAATCAAAGCATAAAAAAGGGGCTAGACACTCAGACATTGACAGTGGAAACCCTCTGTTCAATGATCCAACAGAAATTCAGCAATATGATCCTCTATCTTACACACTATACATGGCGCTATATACTTTAGAGAACTTTCATTTCCTTTCACTTTTGTAATATCTATTATACTTTTTGGATCCCATTATTCTGTCAGTTCTTACTATTTTTTACACTATTAAAGACAATGTGATATTTACTAATGTGAGTCTTGTTTATTTCACTTACGAGGATATTCTCAAGTTGCCTCCATTTACCTATAAAGGCCTCAAGATGATGATCCTTTCTATAGCTGAGGAGTAGTCCACTGTATAAAATACCACATCTTTTTCATCCACTATGCTGTTTATGGGCATTTTGGTTGTTTTCAAGATTTAGCTATCACAAATTGTGCTGCTATGAACATGGGGGCACATATGTGATTGTGATATGACCTTTTCAATTTTTCTGGGAAAATACCCAGGAGGGGAACAGCTGGATTGAATGGAACTTCCAATCTAGTTTTTTGAGGAATCTCCATACTGATTTCCACAGTGGTTGCACCAGTCTGCACTCCCACCAACAGTGGAGAAGTGTTTCTTTTTCTCTGCATCCTCGCCAACATTAGTTATCAGCTGATTTCTTGATGGCAGCCATCCTTTCCAGGGTGAGATGAAATCTCAATGCTGTTTTAATTTGCATTTCTTGAATGACCACTGATGGTGAACATTTCTTCATATATTTATTTGCCATTTGTATATCTTCATCTGAGAACTGTATGTTCATCTTAGATGCCCATTTTTGGAGTGGGTCTTTGAATTTGGGAGGCTTGATGTTTTTCAATTCTTTATATATTCTGGATATAATTCCTTTGTCTGTGGGATTGTTGGCTAAAGTCTTTCCCATTCTGTGGGTTTTCTTTTCACTTTGTTGGTGATTTCTTTTGAAATGCAGAAACCTTTTAGTAATATGAGATCCCAGTTGTTGATTCTTTCAAGTATTTCCCATGTGGTTTACATTTTGTTCATGAATTCTCTGCCTACCTCTGTGTCTCCAAGATTTCTACCTACCTTGTCCTCCAGTAGATTTAGTGTTTCTGTTTTAATATTTAGATCCTTGATCCATTTTGACTTCAGTTTAGTGTATGGTGATAGGCATGGGTCTATTTTCAGTCTTCAGCATATGGAAAGCCAATTGTTCCAACACCATTTATTAAACAGGGTATCTTTTTTCCAGTAAACATATTTAGCCCCTTTGTAAAATATCAGGTGGCAGAGTGTCTTTGTAGTAGTGTTTGTATCTTCAAATTTGTTCCATTGATCCTCAGGTCTATTTATTTGCCAGTACTACACTGATTTTATTACTTTGGCTTTGTTTCAAGTCAGGAATTGAGATGCCTCCTGACTTGCCTTTGTGGGCCAGAGTTGCCTTTGCTATTCTAGGTTTCTTCTGTTTCCAAATGAATTTTAGGAATATTTTCACTAGATCTGTAAGGTATGTTAATGGTATTTTGATTGGGATTGCATTGAATCTGTATAACGGTTTTGGGAGTATGGCCATTTTCACAATGTTGATACTTCCTAACCAAGAGCAAGGAATATCCTTCCATTTTCTAATATCCTATTCAATCTTCTTTTTTAGAGTAGTATAATTTTCAGCATATATGTCTTTTACATTCTTAGGTTGATTCTTAAGTATCTCATTTTTTTAGATGCTATTGTGAAAGGTGATATTTCCATAGTTTCTTTCTCAGTGAGTTTTTTGTTTGTGTACAGGAATGCTATTGATTTTTGAGTGTTGATTTTGTATCCAGCTACACTACTGAATTTGTTTGTTACCTCTACTAGTCTTTTAATGGAGTTTTTGGGTCTTCTATATGGAGTATCGTGTCATCTACAAATAATAATAAGTTAACTTCTTTTCCTATTTTTTTCCTTTTATTTCTGCCTCTTTTCTGATTGCTCTGGCTAATATTTCTAGAACTATATTGAATAGGAGTGGTGATAGTGGATATCCTTGTCTTGTTCCTGATTTTAGAGGGAAGGCTTTCAGTTTTTGTCCATTTAGTATAATGTTGGCTGTTGGTTTGTCATAGATGGCCTTTATGAGGTTGAGGTACATACCGTCCATTCCGAGTTTCTGTAGGGTTTTATCATGAACAGTTGTAGGATTTTATCAAAAGCTTTTTCTGTGTCTATTGAGCTGATCATGTGATTTTTATTTTTGGTTCTTT
Source organism: Hydrochoerus hydrochaeris (assembly GCA_004027455.1). Lineage (NCBI taxonomy): Eukaryota > Metazoa > Chordata > Mammalia > Rodentia > Hydrochaeridae > Hydrochoerus > Hydrochoerus hydrochaeris. Next base: position 19,752 of record PVLA01012747.1, on the reverse strand, counting down.
TGATGTGGTGTATTACATTTATTGATTTGCATATGTTGAACCATCCTTTCATTCCTGGAATAAATGCCACTTGGTCATGGTGTATAATCTTCTTGATGACTTCCTGCATTCTAATCATGAATATTTTATTGGGAATGTTGGCATCAATGTTCATTAGTGAGACTGCTCTATAGTTCTCCTTTTTTGTTGGGTCTTTCTCTGGTTTTTGTATCAGAGTGATACTTACCTCCAAGAATAAGTTAGGGAGGACTGCTTCTCTTTCAATTTCATTAAAGAGTTTAAAGAGGATTGGCATTCAATCTTCTCTAAATTTCTTACAGAATTCAGCCATGAATCCATCAGGACCTGGGCTTTTCTTTGTTGGTAAATTTTAATCATGTTTTCAATTTCAGTAGCTGATATTTAGTTATTCAAAATTGTTATATCTTCTTGATTGAACCTTGGTAGTTTATATATTTCTAGAAATCTGTCCATTTCCTCTGTTTTCCACCCTATGTGAGTAGAGATTTTCAAAGTATGTGTTCATGATCTTTTGAATTTCCATGAGATCTGTAGTAATTTCCCTCTTTTCAGTCCTTATTGCATGGAGTTGAGTCTTTTCTTTATTTTTCTTGATAAGGTTGGCTAGAGATTTATCAATTTTATTTATCCTCTCAGATAACCAGCTCTTTGATTCATTAATTCTTTCTATTGTTTTTTTGGTTTCAATTGCATTAATTTCTGCTCTAATCTTTACAATTTCCTCTCTTCTATGAGCTTTGGGTTTGACTTGTTCTTCCTTTTCTAGAAGCTTGAGATGTAGCATTAGGTTATTTATTTGTGCTCATTCTCTTTTCTTGGTGTGACTATCTATTGCTATGTATTTCCCTCTTAGGACTGCTTTCATTGTGCCCCATAGGTTACAGTATGTTGTATCTGCATTTTCATTGTATTGTAGGTTTTGTTTTATTTCTTCTTTAATTTCATCTGTAACCTACTGGTTGTTCAGAAGGTTGCTATTTAATTGTCATGTATTTATGCAGGTTTTGCAGGTTTTTTGCCATTCATTTCCAATTTTAGTGCACTATGGTCAGATATTATGCATGGGATAATTTTCCTCCCTTTGCATTTACTTAACAATGTTTTATGAGTTAATATATGGTCTATTTTGGAGAATGTCCCATGTGCAGCTGAGAAGAATGTATATTCTGATATGGTTGGTTGAAACACTCTGTAAACATCAACTAAGTCCATTCGCTCACAGGTATGATCCAGTTCTGTTATTTCTTTGCTGCCTTTTTGCCTAGTTGATCTATCTTTGTGACAGCGGGGTGTTAAGTTCTCCTGTCATAATTGTGTTCTTGTGTATTTGGTTTTTCATGTCCTTTAGTATTTTTCTTATATAGTTGGATGCTCCTGCATTTGGTGCATATATATTTATAACTGTTAGTTCTTCCTCTTGTAGTTTTCCACTTACAAGTGTGTTGTGGCCTTCTTTATCTCTTTTAATCCTTTTAGGTTTGAAGTTCATGTTGTCTGCAAATAGAATAGTTACCCCTGCTCTTTTCTGGGTTCCTGTTGCATGGAATATTTTTTCCACCCTTTGACTTTTAATCTATGAGTTACTTTTTGAGTCAGATGTGTCTCTTGTATACAACATATTGTGAGGTCCTGTTTCTTGATCCATTCTGTCAACCTATTTATTTTGACAGATTAATTGAACCCATTTACATTTATGGATATCACTGATATGTACTGGCTTGACTTTGCCATGTTGTGTTCTTGTTGTTGGTTTCCCACTTTTCTCCCTTGTTTAATTTGTTGTCCAGCCTGGTGGTTTCTTTATGTTGTTCTGGGGATTATGGTCATTTTTATCTGTATCTGGCATGTCTTTCAATACTCTTTCTAGAGTTGGTTTTGAGGTCATGAATTTCTTCAGCTGTTCTTTGTAATGGAAGTAACTTGTTTCTCCATTAAATTTGAATGAAAGCTTTGCTGGGTACTTCAGTCTGGATTTAAAGTTGTTTTCTTTCAGGGCTTGAAATACCTCATTCCAAGCTTGTCTTAACCCAAAGGTTTGTGTGAAAAAGTCTGCCGTGATTCTAATGGGCTTTCCTTGATAGGTGAGTTGTGTCTTTTCTGTAACAGTTTTTAGTATTCTGTTTTTATGCTGTATGTCCAAGATCTTAATTATTATATGTCTGGGTGTGGATTTATGTTGGTTGTAACTATTTGGCATTCTATATGCCTCATTTATTTGTATGTCAGATTTTTTTCCGCATGTTTGGGAAATTTTCTGCTATTACTTCTGCGAATATTTTAGTCATGTCATTTGCATTGATTCTTGCATCTTCACTGATATCTATTAATCTTATATTGTTGCTCTTGGCATCATCTTGAAGCTGTTAGATTGGCATTTCATGCTGCTTTGTTATTTTTAAAAGTTCTATCCTTTTTAATCACTATCTTCAATCCTGTCCTCAAGGTCTGAAATTCTATCCTCAGCTTCATTTAAACAGTTTTGCCAGCTTTCAATAGAATTTTTTGTTTCCTGGATGTCTCTTTGAATTTGTTTCATGGATTCTGCTTGTTTTTCACGTTGTTCATTCAAAGTTTCAATCAATTTCCCATGCTCCTGTATTTGTTATCTATTTCTCCTCTAGCTATTTTGAGCAACTCATATACTAAGGTTGTTATTTCTGACTTTACATAAGACATTATTTCTAATTTGATTTCCTCTACAGCCTCATGGATTTGTTTTTTCACTTCATTTGCTATCTTTTCAGAGATTTCTGGTGTATGACTTTTAAAGTCCTCTATTTTGCTGTCACCTTTTCTTGCTCCTGATGGACCAAATGTTTGAGATTGCATTTTGCTTTTTTGTTTTGTCATTTTCACCTTCTGAGCCAATATCTGGTTATTCAATCCCAATAGTCACAACTGTCAGCAGTGTGTCTCCTAGCATCCTACTGTGTGGTTGATGTCTGTCCAATTGTTGGGTACATAGTGACACAATTCATAACCTGCTGGGATCCTCCATCTGGTCTAGGGCCACCAAGTCTTCCATCTAACCAGCATGGCCAATCCACTGCAGTTTAAGATTCTGGGAGGGAGAGTGGGAGCCAAACATTCACAGCAGTGCTTGCTCTAAGAAATGGGGAGGGTAGTTGAAGGCAGTGGGCCAAGCCAGGGTGGGTGTAGCAGTCCTCTGGGTCAGCACCCAAGAGGAGCATGCCAGGTCACAGGCACGGAGGTGGTCAGATCCAGTGTTGGCCGCAGTGGTTGTCCTATGGGCCTGCATGCGAGGTGGGGGGAAGCATGCTGGGGTGCAAGCGTGGCTTGGAGGTCCAAGCAGGAGTGGGGTGCAACAGTTGTCCTCCAGGCCATTGGGCAGGGGGAAGGCATTGGGGTGCAGACGTGGCACGGCAGTCCATTGACTCTCTATTTTAAGAGGTCTTATTACAAGGTACTTTTAGGGCTGGTCCAGAAATTTTGGAGGGATGGGAGCAGAAGTGATGAGCTTCTGGGCCAAGTCTCTAAATGTTGGGTGGAGTGATCTGAGTGGAGCCACAATTCATAAGCACCTCTGGCTGAAGCACTCTCCCTTTGCAAAACTTTCTTTTTTGAAACAGGGTCTCGCTAAGCAAATCAGGCTCCCCTTAAACTCACTGTGTAGTCCAGACTAGCCTCAAACTCACAGAGATCCTCCTGCCTAACCTCCTGAGTGCTGGGATTATAGGCATGTGCTACTGTGCCCATTTACAAAGCAATTTTTTAGTTTTTTTCATAATTAACTAAATTTTATTTAGAGGAAAAATTTTTTCTCAATGAGGTATTGCTCTGTTTCCTAGGCTCGCCTTGACATCCTGGCCTCAAGTGATCCTTCTGTTTCAGCCTCCTAAGTAGATAGGATTGCAGGTGTCTATCATCATGGCTTGCTTAGTGGAAAATTTGAACTCATGAGATTATTACTTTTTTGTATGATTTTGTTCTGGCTTTTTGAGACAAGGTCTTTCTATGTTGCCCAGGTTTGCCTCAAACTCATAATTCCCCTACCTCAGCCTCCAGAGTGCTTGGATTACAAGAGTACATTACCATACCTAGTTTAACTCATGGTTTTTTTTTTAAGTTAGAAAAACAATTTCTCACAACCTTTTATTTCCTACTCTTGCAGAATTTACTCTAGAGATAACAACTATATATTATCCTCATTGGTGTATAGGACTGTTTTAGTCTATCTTCTGCTGCTACAATTGAACATCATAGACAGAATAAATTGTGAACAATACACATTTATTTGGCTCAGGGCTCTGGAGGATTGAGTTGCCCATATGATGAAGGCCTTCTTGCTGCTTCATACCATAGTGGAAGGGACTGCACAGCCAGAGTACAAGAGCCAGCAAAAGAGCTGAAGGGGCTAGAGTTCACCCTTTATCAGGAAATTTCTCCTGCAATAATTAGCTCACTCCCACCATGACAGAATCCATTCATGAGGGCAGCCCACATGACCTCATCACTTCTTAAAGACCCCACCTCTCAGCACTGTCACAATGGCAACTGAATTTCTGCAGGAGTTCTGGAGGGGACATTCAAACCCTAGGAAGGACATACTTTATCCACCTCCCTGCCATATTGGGTATTGAACTCAGGTTCTACCACTGAGACAATGCAAACAGCTCCCTCCCTTTGGTTGGGTTCTTGTCCAGAGAGCAACAAAACAAAAGGACAAAGCAAGTAGTGGGGAACTACTGAACAAAGAAAAGTTCTCACTGTCAAGAGGGACTCCAAAAGATGAACACCATAGGTGTTTATGTCCAGAGACTTTTCTACAGTCTTTGGTGCAGGAAAACAATGCAGAGAGAGAATACAAGGAGGTAATTGCTGTTCGCTGCTGCCAGGATTTTGCTGTCTGGAAAGCAGGCCCTCCAAGGCTTCTATTAGTTCACTCAGGGACTTGTCCTTTGTCCTTTTCATTCTAATTTCCCAAGGCTTATTTTTAGTTTACTTAGGTCTTGGCCATTAGTTTACTTAATTTACTCAGTTTACTCAGGACCTTTATATTGTAATGTGCCTATCTTCCCTTTTATCACTTGGTCTCAACAGGAATTCCCTAAATTGTCCAGGCTGGCTTTGAATTTAAGAATTTCCTGTCCTTGCCTCCCAAGGAGCTGGGATTACAGGCATGTATCACCATGCCTGGAAAACTATCTTTCTTAAATTTAAATAAAATAGTGAAACCCCTCAATTTCTAGGTGATTCCACAACTAGGACCACAGCTGAATTTTCCCACCATCTTTCCACAAATCGTACCCAGGGAATCCAAGGATCCAAAAGGTCGAGATTCTGGAGATAGTTACTGCAGAAGAGCACTGGAACCTGGAATCACAGAGAGCTCACCTCTCAGTGTATACTTCCACTTGGAGCATGAAAATAAAATAATAATAAATGAGATCCATTATCTAACAAATATAGCTGTGCAACAAAATGGTGGAAAAACTAAAGGATGGATACTAGCAGTGAGCAGGGAACAACACTTCTGAGTATACTTCTTTGTTGAGTTTTGACTTTCAGATCCAGTAGTAATATTTCACATCTTTTAAAATAAAGAAAGATAAAATAAAATTTAAAAAGGAAATGGATGAAAACTTCATACATTAAAATGAACAAGGATACAAGGGTTAGGAGAAACCTAAAATGGAACAGAAACAGAACAAAGGATACAAAGGAACCTATTGTGCTAGTCGAGGTAAATCAAAACATAACCCCACTTAAGGGCATGAGGAAGAAAACAATTAACCTAAGAAACTTTGGAAAACATATTTATATCTTGAATGACTATTACAAACAAATGAACTGTAAGCAAATACTGTAGTTAGTAACTTTTTTTTTTACACAGAGGTATGGTTAGGAATTCTGAGACTCTGTAGAGATAAAAGTCTGTAGGTGGGGAAAGAATAGAATAAGGGCCTCATTAGGCTTTCTGACTGGAGTTAAACTTTACCAGAGGAATTCCTTTAGGAGCAATTAAAAGAAAAAAGATAGAAAGAGAAGAAAACCAGGTATAGAAAAGTACCAGACTGCACAAATGGTGTAAGAATTTACAACAAAGGAAAGAATGCTCTCTAAGGAAAGTATCAATCAGGGAAAGAGCTGACAGGCAAAGCATGAGGAAGCCAGGAGCCCAGAAACCAAGATAGCCACTGTCACCTCCAATAAAATGCAAAGGAGATAAGAGGACACTACCTAATATAAGGGAAAACTCTTATTTAGTGTATATATATATATATATATATATATATATATATATATATATATTCACACCCATGCATGTATATAAAGAAAAATAGTATGTTTTTAAAACAAGTGCTGTTACCTTAGTATGGGGAACCCTAGAGGATGTCCTCTATCACAGAAAACCCACTACACAGCCAACCATTAGGGAAGAAATTGAAAATGCATGTGCAGCAATCTCTATGACCAAGGTGACCCAAGCAGCAGTTTAACAAAATAATAACTGTCTAGAAACTAATGGCACTTTGAGCACCTCTTGTAATCTTAGAGGCCAAAGGTAACTTGTATTAAACTCCTGATGTCTCAATAAATTTAGTATTAAAATATTTATGCAAGTTTTTTTTCCTGAAGTGTGTATATATGTTTTTGGCAGTCTGTATGTTTTTTCACTCTAGGGTCACACTGTACTACTGCAGTAGATATACATGCATCCCCTTATTTAAATCACCAACTCTAAGCTAACTTTCTGTAAAGCACCTTCTAAGTAAACTATAAATCCCAGACACAAGGCCCTGACTAGGACAAACATGCAGGAAGAAGTCAAATAAAACTCAAAAAAAGGATGGTGTATGTATGCAGGAGTGCCTACTTTAGGGTCCTGGGAGCTGGGATCCATTCAAAGACAGTCCAGAAAGTCAATCAGCTTGTGACAAGTTGCAGGTTTCCACCAAGAAGAAGGGTTCCTAAACATAACAATAACCATAATAAAAGAAACCAAGGTCAAAGGCCTGCGAGAATCCATTTTTTTCAGGACTCCCCTTTCTTTCTATCTTCTGCTTTTTCTTTTTTACAAAGTGTCTTCCTTTCTTAAATTCTGTCCCTCTAATTCATTATTGGTACTGGCTTTGCAAGCACAGCTAGCTTCTCTCCCCAGAAACGACTACTTCCTTACACATATATGAGAGATAAGTAAGTAAGTAAATATATCATAGATAATGAAAGTATTTATTTTCATTTTAATTTTTGGAGACAGGGTCTTGCCAAGTTGCCCAGACTGGCCCTGAATTAGTGATCCTCTTGCTTTCAGTAGCTGGAATTACAAGGAAGCACAATCAAACCCAGCTTGTTCTTTTATTTTGTAATGTTTTTTGGAGACAGGGTCTGGCTATGTAGTTCAGGCTGGCCTTTAACTCACAGTGATCCTCCCAAGAACTAGGATTCCAGGCATGTGGCAGCACACCCAGCTTTTTTGTAATATTTTGTTAGTTGTTTTTCCATCCACTCACCTCAGGTGAGGTTTTGAACTTTAAAGTTTTCTTAACAATAGCAGCATCAGAGCGCTTCCCTCTTATGGACACAGAACCTACAACTGTCAAGTCTGTTACCTCCTTCCAGGTTGACCTCCTATCAAACCCTTGGTCTTCAAAAGATCAATGCCCGGAAAGAATAGCTGCCATCAAGAAATCAACTGATAACAAATGTTGGCAAGGCTGTGGTGAAAAAGGAACACTGCTCCACTGTTGGTGGGAATGTAGACTGGTGCAAACATTATGGAAATCCATATGGAGAATTCTCAGAAGACTAGGATTGGAAGTTCCATTCAATCCAGCTATTCCCCTCCTGGGTTATTTTCCCCGAAGAATTGAAAAGTTCATATCACAGTGATATATGTGCACCCATGTTCATAGCTGCACAGTTTGTGATAGCTAAATCCTGGAAACAACCAAGATGCCCATCAACTGCAGAGTGGATGAAAAAGATGTGGCATTTTTATACAACGGAATATTACTCAGCTATAAAAAAGGATGATCTTGAGGCCTTCATAGGCAAATGGAGACAACTTGAGACTGTCCTCATTATTGAAATAAATCAGAATCATATTTATAAATATCATATTGTGTCTCTAGTGTAAAAAGTAAATAATAATAAAACCAAAATGTGTAATTGCTATTGTAAAAAACAGAAGAAAAGAAAGTGCTCCAAGGGATATAACTGCATGTATGTTTGAGTGTGTAAAATAGATGACCATATTGCTGAATTTTTATTGGATCTTTGAGCAGAACTGTTTGTAGTCTGAATATTTACTATGTACCCTTTAACTTTGTAACTTGAACAACTACATCCAGGATGACAGTATGTAATTTATAAATTACTAATTTCTTAGTGGGGCTTTTTCTCATTCTCCTTTTTCTTTCTTTCTTTTAGAATTCTGTGTTGTTGCTACCCTTTTTTCTGTTTTTTTCTTCTCTTTAAATAAAATTTTAAAAATGTATAATTGCTATTGTAAAAAAAAGAGGAAATAGGAAGTGCTATAAAAGATACAGCTGCATGTATGTTTAGGAGTGTGGAATTGAGGACCATATTTCTAGGTTCTTGAACAGATCTATTTGCACTCTCACTGCTTGAGTGTCCACTTTGTGTGCTTTAATTTTGTAACTTGAATAACTATTTCTAAAAGAACAATATGTAATTTATCAACTAGTGATTTCTGTTTGTCTTCTTTTCTTGAAATTCTGTAATATTTCTACTTTTTTCCTGTTTTTTTCTCTTTAAATTAAAAAAAAAGATCAGTGCTCCTTAGCTTGCCTTGAGTTTTTATTTTACAATTTCTTTTATTTTTATTTTTTTCCTTTCCATACAGGATCTCATGTAGCCCAGGCTGGCCTCAAATTCACAGCAATCCTCCTGCCTCAGCCTCCCAAGTGCTGGGGTTACAGGAGTGTGCCACTACATGGGCTCCTCTCTCATAATTCTTCAGCTTTGCTGTAGGCTGTGGAAGATCACATTGTGAGTGACGGGTAAAGGCTCACCCTTGTCCGAAGGAGCCAATGGAAGGCCCAGCGGACAGTGAATGATGCAGGGTGCCTCCTCAAAGGAGCCCTCGAATTGCAGAAGAGCAGGGATACCAGCTTGTGAGCGGCTGGTGGCATGTGTGAGCCCTCCCTAAGTGGATGCACAATGTTGAAGACCTCATCACTTTCTCTGTTGCGCTCTCTCTCTCTCTCTCTCTCTCTCTCTCTCTCTCTCTCTCCAAGGTCACGCTATGCAGTCCAGGCTGGCCTTGGGCTCACTATGTAGCCCAGGCTGGTCTTGAATTTGCAACGATCCTCCTGCCTCAGCCTCCCAAGTGCTGGGATTACAGAAATGCGCCACCAAGTCCGGCTTTCATCACTTTTTAGACATTCTAGAAAGGAGGCTTCCACAAAGGAATGTCCCAGGCAGTGTCTTTGTCATCTGGCCCAAGGCCATCTCCAGGGTCCCAGCCTGCCAGACTGCAGTACCTCTGCTCCTCTTGTGCCTCTCCAGGATCCCAGGAATACCCATTGTCCCGCCCAGGCACGTGTAGTGGCACTTCCAAGCCTCACACTGCACCCTTATGACCAACTCCAAATAGCATGTTTTAGATACAGCACGCCAGCCAGGCGTGGTGGCACATGCCTGCATTCCCAGCATTTGGGAGGCTGAGGCAGGAGGATCGTGAAGAATTTGAGACCAGCCCAGGTTATAAAGTGAACTCAAGGCCACTCTGAATTGCAGAGTGAGACCCTGTGTCAAAAAGGAAAAAAAAAAAAAGATACCGCAGGAGCCCTCTAAAACTGGAACGGGATCCTCAAGTAGCATTGGGAGACCTGGCCTGCTACAGGAAGGCACCATGGATGTTCCTGGTAGAGCTGGCTTCTGAACCCTTTCTGAGCTTGCGCAAAATAAGCGACTGCATGGGCCACAGCAACCAGGGACCAGAGGGGAAAGGGCTTTTCGGGTTGTGGAGTGCCTTCGGCCTGGAGGGGAGGCTAGTCTGCTTTGAGGCTGAGAGCAGGGCTAGGGGATGCGGATCTATGATCAGTGATGGATGGGAACGGAGGCCGCTGAGCTCCATCCCCAGCCTGACTTGAGGTTTGGATTTAAACTAGTTTCTTAAGGACTGCGGAGCTTCAGCACCTTTTTACCTAGGTGTTGATCGCCAGGGGAGCCTCATTCATGAGGTACTAATTCAGACCTCTTGCGCATTTTTCTAAAGGGGCACACTGCCTTTTCCTAGTTGGTTTGTAGGAATTGTTTTTATATATGAAATCGGATGCCTTTCCTTTATAGCGATACAATTGCAAATAACTTAATTTTTGGCTTTTCTTTTATTTAGTCTTTCTTTTATCGGTGCTGAAGATTGAATGCAGGGGCTGGTGCATGCTAGGCAAGTGTTCTACCACCGAGCTACATGCTCAGCCCCTTCTCTTTTCTTTATCAGGTTTTGTTTTTGTTTTGTATGTTTGTTGGTTGGTTTTTTGAGACAGGGTCTCACTGTGTAGTTCAGACTGGCTTTAAACGCACTTTGAGGCCTATTGTGGTTGCGCAGGCATATAATCTCAGCACTTGGGAGGCTGAGGCAGGAGGATCACTGCAAGTTCGAGGCTAGCCTGAACTGCATAGTGAAATCCTGTCTCAAAAAGACTGAAAAAAAAAACCCAACACACTTTGTAGTGAGTGCCAGGATTACAGGTATGTGCCACTATGCTAGGACTTTACTGAGTTTTTGAATATGAAGATTTTAAATTAGGGCTCAGTCATAGAGCACTTGCATAGATCTCTCAAGAGCCTAGATTTGATTCCAGCATTGGAAAAAGAGGTATTTAATTAAACAGTAAAGCACAATGGAAACTTAATGTATTGATGTTGTTCCCTAGTTAGAAATAGATAATATCCTCTGCAATTTGGGAGGAAAATTAATTTTTTAAGGACATGCAGAGGACCAAATGGCATATCTAAAATTCTTGGTGTTACCACAGCTAGGAAGAAGTTCTTTGCTTTTTGTTATTCAATCACCTTACCATCTAATCATTGGGTGTGTGGCCTTGGGCAAGTCATGTAACATTTCTCTGTTTTAGTTTTCTCACTGAAAGGAAGATAATGGCAAGGCTTACCTTGTGAGGCTTGGAATGACAATTAAGTGTGTTAGTGCCTGATTATTACTTGTTTGTTATAGTTTTGTAGCACTGATTTTGTATATATTTCATAGATCTTCCATGACACAGGTTACTACTGCCCCTGTGATACCTAAGAAAATTCAGCAAAACAAATACCAAGGAGGGGCTGGGGATTTAGCTCAGTGGCAAAGTGCCTGCCTGGCATTCATGAGGTCATGAGTTTGATCCCTGATACAAAACAAAATAAAGAATTACCAAAGAATAAGACGTTGTCAGGTAGAGTTTAGGTTTGGAGAGCCACAGATCATTGTAATATCTAAGATTCCTTTTTGCCTCCAAGAACCCATTTTGGTCAGTTTGAGGGCAATACCCCTATTAAGAATGCACAGTCAAGCTGGAGGTGGTGGCACCCCCCCACCCTTGTAATCCCAGCACTTGGGACTACAGGAAGCAAAGAATCTCCACAAATTTGAGGCCAGCCTGGGCTACATAGTAAGTTCAAGGCCAGCCTAAACTACACAGTGCATCCCTGCCTCTAAAAAATACACAAACAAAAAGAATACTTGATCTGGCAGGCATGGTGGCACACACCTGCAAGCCCAGCAGTCTTGAAGGTTAAGGCAGGAAGATCACAAGTTCAAGCGCAACAACTCAATGACTTAGCGAGACCTTGTCTCAATAAAAATAAAAAGGAACTGGGGATATAACTAATACAAAGGCCATGAGTTCAGTCTCCAGTATTGAAAAAAGAACCAAAAACCAAAATCACAAAAAACAAATGAAATGACCTAAGGCAGACATGGTGATGTATACCTGTAATACCAGCTACTTAGGAGACTGAGGCAGGAGGGTCATAACTCTTTTTGATCTTTCTTTTGAGACAGGGTTTCACTATGCAGTTCAGGCTGGCCTTGAACTCACTTTGTAGTACAGCCTGACCTCAAACTGACAGCAATGTTCCTACCTCATGGATGTGTACCACCACGCCCAGCTGGAGGATCATAATTTTGAGGACAGCCTGGGTAGTTTAGTGAGATCCTGTGTCAAGATAAAAAGGGGTTGGGAATGTAGCTCAGTGGTACAGCATACCTGTAAAAAACAAAATGAGAATGAAAAGAATGCATGATCTATGTGATCATTAGCTATTAAATAATTGGGAGCATGTTGTGATTTGCCTCTTCCCTCCACAGCTGTGTATCCATGCCATTAACTTACAGTACTGCCTACTTTATTTCTATGATAATACTTAAATAAAAACCTTTCCTATGGAACTTTTCAAGTACCCACAAACTAGAGGGAATCGTAGACCCCTATGATGCCTATTGCTCAGTCTCATGGATCATCAACTCATGGCCAGTCATGTTTCATCTAGATCAGAGATTGAAAAACCACGGGCAATGGGCCAAATCCAGACTGCTGCTTTTTAATATATACATGAGCTAACAGTGGTTATCACATTCTTTATTGGAAAATCAAAAGAAGAATATTTTGTTACATGTGAAAGTGACATGTGAAATTAAAACTTCAGTGTCCATAAAGAGCTTGTTTTATTTTTTGCAGCAGTGCTGCTGAGCTGCTGTTAGCTTATGGCTACTTTCACTCTATACAGACAACGTCAATAGAGGTGGAGGAGCCCTAATCTGAAATCCAAAATATGAAATGCTGCAAAGTCTGAAACATTTTGAATGCTGCTATCTTGTACAACAGTTTTCTGGTTTTGGAGTTTGGAATTTTTTTTTTGGTGGTACTGGAATTTGAACCCAGAACCTTCATACCATGTTACATATCCTGCTCTTTTTAATTTTTTTTGAGAAAGTCTTACTGAGTTGAGTGTGTGATCCTCCTGTCTTGGACTCCCAGAGTGCTGGAATTGCAAGTGTGCACTAAGTGGCACAGTGATTTTGGATATTTGACTGAAGGATGTTCATCTAGTAAAGCCTATGAAAATGTTCCAATCCCCAAAAACAACATCTCTGAAATCTAAAACACTCCTACTCCCAATCAATCAGTGACTGACTCTTTGTAGTGATACTGCAAACCTCTCCCTTTTCTACCTGTAATTTTATGTTAGCACTAAACTTTTGAACTTTTATCTTTTGTACTTAGAATTCCTAGATACTGCAGTTAGATTTTCGAAACTCCTTGTATTCACTGTTTTAAAAACACTTTACTTGGGTGTGGTGGCACATACCTGTAATCTCAGAACTCAAGAGGCTGGCACAGGAGGATTTCTGAGTTTGAAGCTAGCCTGGCCTACAAAGTAAGTTTAAGGCCAGCCTGAACTACAGAGTGAGACCCTGTCTCAAAAAGCAAAAGAAAAGAAAAGCTCTTTAGGGGGTGGTATTAATTTGTATTGCCCCTATTTAGGCTGCAAATATGGCTTTTTTAAAAAATTTATTTTAAAGAAAAAACCCATTTAATTTTACCCTCTATAAAAATTTTAAAAACCCATGATAATAGAAGAGTAACAATGATTAATGCATTGCATATTGTTATATTTACATTAGCTACTCAGAGTACAAGATATAGGCATTTAATCATCCACACAATATTAGCACAAATTTTTCAATGAATTAAGAAAAATTAGTAGTATAACATCTTAACTATCATATATATATATATATATATATATATATATATATATATATGTATATATTTGCTTTTCCCTTCCTTCTATTCTCCTTTCCTCCATCCCAGTTTCTCTTTCCTTTTGAACAGTTTCTTCCCATTTCACAGTATCTATTATACATTTTGGATCATAGTTACTATTTCAGCTTCTCATACTAGGGAGGTAACACAATATTTACATACGTGAGTCTGATTTATTTTATTTATGAGTATGGTCTCAAGTTGTATCCATTTAGCTATAAAAGTCTCCAGTTTATCCTTCTCTTTCTACTCTGTTGTAGAAAAAGACCACTTTTTTTCATCTATTCCTTGGTTGATGGGCATTTGTGTTGTTTCCAAGAGCTAGCTATTGCAAATCATGCTGCTATAAACATGGGTGAACATAGATCACTTTGGTATTGTGAGGGTCGAGACGCCCGCCGCGTGTAGGAAGAAGTCAACAGACGCCATCTCATGCAATAGGCAAGGGGTTTTATTGTCCAAGCATGCGTGGGGCTCAATGAACACGCAGGAACAGAGAGCCACGAGGTATGCCGGAGCATGGCTTTTAAACTACCGAACAAAGGGAGGAGGGGTGTTTGCAAGCGTGGTCACAGAAACAGATGGCATTGGTTAGTTTAAATGGCTTTCTACATTCATTGGAGGGGGTGACTACAGGGTGGTCTAGAGTTGGGCGGCGGAGGGTGCTTCCTAATATGGGCAGCAGATACCCAGGGAAGGTACACTCCATAAATTCCTTAAACATGGGAGGGGGCTGTTTCTACCTCGCAACCCAGGTTTTCTAGTCAGCTTAATCCTTGTCTGAATTTAATCTAGGCAGCTTTAACTATAATGGCTCAATTCCCAGAATATTGGGAGGAGATGAGCAGCATAGAGCA
>PVLA01012746.1:0-41899 GCA_004027455.1 Hydrochoerus hydrochaeris | reverse complement strand
TAATTTCCTGATATTCTCTTTGGATCTGTTTCATATATTCTAGGTTTTGTTTATATTCTTCATCAAAGGCTTCTCTCCTTTCTCTGGGTTCCTCTATTCTTTCATTTGTGTCTACTTGAGGATTACCCAGGACTTCTTTTATTAATCTTCTTATATCTTGCTTCACCTGAGTTAGAATTTCAGATTTAAATTTGTCGATGAGGTCATGGAGCTATATCTTTATTTCTGATGAGGCTGTCTCTGACATTACAGGTTTGCTGCTCTCAACCTCCTCTGCATTTACCTCTGTTGGACTCACTTTCCCTGGTTCTGCAGTTGGAGACTTTTTGCTCTTTCTCTGTCTTGTCATGTTTAAATTGATCTAATACTATGAATATTAACTGTTTTGTTCTAAGAACTAATAGAATTAGTTGTATAATCATCTTATCTATCTTAACACTTTTTTCCTTCCTTCTTTTCTCCTTTTCCCCCTTTGAACAGTTCCTCACCCTTTCATAGTATTTATTGAAGATTTTGTATCTTATTTACTCTTTCAGGTTCTTACACTAGGGAGACAATACAGTATTTACATATATGAGTTTGATTTATTTTGCTTATGAGTATGGTCTCACATCACATCCATTTACCTAGAAAAGCCTCAATGTAATCCTTCTTTATAGCTGAGTAGTACTCCGTTGTATAAAAATACCACATCTTCTTTATTCATTCCTCAGTTGATGGGCATTTGGGTTGTTTCCAATATTTGGTTATTACAAATTGTGCTGCTATAAACATGGAGGCACATATATCACTGTGGTATGATGTTTTCAATAATTCTGGGAATATGCCCAGAAGTGGAATAACTGGGTCAAATGGGACCTCCAATCCTAGTTTTATGAGAAATCTCCAAACTGATTTCCAGAGTGGTTGCAACAGTCTACCCTCCTGCCAACAGTGGACCAGAGTTACTTTTCCCCATAGTGCCTCCAGCATTTGTTATCAGTTGGTTTCTTGATATTAGTCACTTCCCAGAGTGAGATGGAGTCTCAGTGTTTTTTAATTTGCATCTCTTGAATGATCAATGATGTTGAACATTTTTCATATATTTATTTGATGTTTTGTTTTTCTTCATCTGAGAAGTATGTATTCATATCTCAGATAGCTATTTTTGGATTAGGTCTTTAATTTGGAAGATCTGATTTTTTATTTTTTTATACATTCTTGATAGTAATCCTTTGTCTAAGGAACAGCTGTCAAACATTTTTTTCCCACCTAGTGATTTATCTCTTCATTCTGTTGGTGATTTCTCTTGCTGTGAACAAATTTTTAATATGATGAGATCCCATTTGTTGATTCTTTGTAATAGTTTCTGTGTAATTGGGGTTTTATTCATAGTCTTTGCCTGTAGCAATGTGTTCAAGAGTTTTACCTATTCTATCTTCCAGCAGATTTAATGAATCTGTTTTAATATTTACATCTTTGATCCATTTCAAATTTAGCTTAGTACATGGTGAAAGATATGGGTCCAATTTTAATCTTGGGAATGTGCAGAGCCAGTTGTTTTTTTAAAGAGAAAAAAAATGAAACAGAAAGAGGGTAGAAATATTACAAAAATTTCAAAAAACAAAAACCAGTAAGAAATCACTAGTTGATAATTATATATTTTCCTCTTAGAAGTAGTTGTTCAAGTTACAAAAGTAGACCATACAAAGTGGACATTTAAACAGTGAGACTGCAACAAGTTCTGTTCATCTATCCAACAAAAACTTAGTAATATGGTTACTTAAACATACATGTAGTTATATCCTTTAGAATACTTTCTTTTCCTCTCCTTTTTTTTACAATAACTATAATCAATTCTTGTAAACTGTTTAGAAATTCTACACATGTATAAGTCTCTACATGCATATCTAGCCTTTCTGTATCAGAGGAAGAAACAAACCAAAACAAGTCAACAGTATAAATTGCTAGAGAAACATGAAATGAAAAGGACATATAAAACCACAATACTAGGTGGTCTACAGTAGTTACTATGATGTCTCTTGTTATTTTCAATAAAATTGTCTATATCTTCAGGCATAGTATAATTAAATTTAGCAGTACATAGCACTATTAATAAAAACCAAACATTGGAGACATTATAGGACTTCAAAGGCAGTTAATAAACCAGAATGGGTATCCTATTGAACCTTGTCATCTTCAGAGTAGCTGCCTCTCCTCTCAGACTTGATACTCTCAAGCATACCAGATTTGAATAAAATCAGTCAAGACAAAACAGTGATATAGCCAATCTTCTCTGCCTCATCTCTGCTATGCTATTTTTCTGTCATTGTTGTTTACTTTTCTCCTTCATTCCAGTGTCTGCCCCTTTCATTAAGGCCTTTCTGCCATTGTTCCTGGAATCCTGGTGATGTTCTTCTTTCTCTCTAGAATGTCCTTCAGTATTCTTTGCAGGGTTGGACTTGTGATCACAAACTCCCCCAGTTCCTCTTTGTCATGGAAATATCTTATCTCTCTATTAATTTTGAGAGACAGTTTTGTAGGGTACATCAATCTGGGTTGGAGGTTATTTTCTTTCAGGGCTTGGAATACTTTACTCCAAGCTCTTCTTGGTTTGATAGTTTGTATTGAGAAGTCCGCAGTGATTTTGATGAGTTTTCCTTTATAGGTAATCTGTTTCTTTTCTCTGACTGCATTTAATATTCTGTTCTTGTGATGGATTTCTGGGATCCTGATTATTATGTGTCTGGGTGTAGATCTGTTTTGGTTGTAGCTGGCTGGAGTTCTATATGCCTCATTTATCTGAACTTCACTTCTGTTACCTATGTTTGGGAAGTTTTCCTTAATTATTTCTGTGAATAGCCTTTTTATTTCATTTGTATTTGTCCCTGCTTCTTCATTTTGTTTTTTATTCTTAAGTTTTTTATTCTTAAATTATAAATCTTGTTGTCTTCTAGCCTTTGTATCATTACTTCCTTGTTCCTTGTTATTTTTAAGAGATCCTTCCTTTTGCAATCATACTTTGCAAATCTATCTTCAAGTTTTGAAAGTCTGTCTTTAGTTTCTATCAAGAAGTTTTGCCAGCTTTCAATGGAGTTTTTAATTTCCTGATATTCTCTTTGGATCTGTTTTATGTATTCTACATTTTGTTTATATTCTTCATCAAAGGCTTCTCTCCTTTCTCTGGGTTCCTCCATTCTTCCATTTATATCTTCTTGAGGAGTACCCAGCATTTCTTTTATTAATATTCTTATATCTTGTTTCACCTGAGTTAGAATTTCAGATTTAAATTTGTCGATGAGGTCATGGAAGTATTTATTTCCAATGAGGCCGTATCTGATATTGCATGTTTGCTGCCCTTGATTTCCTCTGTATTTACCTCTCCTGGGCTTATTTTCCCTGGGTCAATGGTTGAAGGCTTTTTGTTGTTTTTCTGTCTTGTCATGTTTATGGTTTCTTTCAGACAAGTGAATGGTGGGAGTCTCAGGGCCTTTTTGTAGGCTTATAGTTCCTCTGCAGCATACTGGCTAGGGGATTGCTGCCCTCTCCAGTTTGCTGTTGATCTGTGAGGTGCACATAGGGGTGATGTGGGCCAGCCCCTCCCCTCTAAGACAGTCAGTCATCCAGTGAGTGTCTTCATTCCGTTTGTGTGTGCCCTGCAGATGTCACAGGTCAGGACAGCCTCATCCCTGGCTATTGGGTCCCAACCAGGGGCATGGCCCAGCCCAACCAGATTCCACCAATCCACTTTGGGCCAGGAGCTGCTGACTGACACCTCCTCAGTTGTTGATTCGAGCCTGTCCTGCCCAAATCCAATATGTCATCTAGCCATTTGTCCCACCCTGGGGAATGCAGTTCCCAGAACTCACCATAGTCAGTATGGTTTGGTTTGCCATTTCCACTCCCTGTTGCATTGCCTCCTCCTGCCAAAGGTCTCGAGCTCACCAACCCCCGCTCTTGGTGGGAATGCATCCTCAGCTCAATTTTGAATCGCCCGACTCTAAGACGTGCCCAGTACAATGACTGGAATGTGCCCAGCTTCAGCCCTCCATCCACACTTCCTTTTTTATTTTTTTCTTTTTCCTCAGTTTCTTCCTGGGTCATGAGAATTCCTCTCCTTTTGTCTGGTCTTCTCCGTGGTGTTAAATTCTAGCAGTTGAGTTGTTTTTCTCAGAGAGGCTCTCTATCATGCTACCTATCAACCAACCATCTTAGATCCACCTCAGAGCCAGTTTTTCCAGCACCATTTATTGTCTTGCAGTGAATGTTTTTGGTGTCTTTGTCAAAATGAAGGTGGCTTACTATGTCTGGAGTTGTTTCTGCATCTTTTCATCTGTTCCATTGATCTTCAAGTCTGTTTTTTTTGCCAGTACCATGCTGGTTTTTTTAAATCACAGTAGTTTTATAGTATAATTTCAAGTTAAGGATTGCAATGCCCCCATCTTGATACCACTGCATTTTAATAAAACAGATAAAATAAAAAAAGGTTGACTACCAACTATTGGAAATGATGTAGAGGAACTGAGATTTTCCTGTATGCTGGTGGGAATATAAAGCACAATATCTACTTTGGAAAGTGTCAATCTAATTAACAGTCAGAGATTTTTTTCCAAAGAATAATGTCACTGCTTTGGGAATTCATGTGCCATTGTAAACTGAGTTATCTTCAAAGAAGTTGAGGCAAGGGAAAATTTTTAAAGTCAGTAAGGAAAAAATTTATATAAACTACTTGGATACAAAATTCTTTCGTTTTGGAGACCACGAGTAGGAGTTGGTATCAGCTCACTGGTGAATATGCCATTGCTGGGCAAATATTTGCTCCAGAGCATCTTGTCTAGATTGTTTCAGTCTTAAGAGATATTCAAGATAAATTTTGTTTTTTAAAAAAGCTGTGCATATGTGTAAATTATGTAAAGCATGAGAAGGAATTTTTATTGTGGGCCATTAGAATGTCCTTGAAACGGTATTTATCTCAAACAGGCAGACATGCACCCTCTCATTTCATTACTTCCCAGATCTAATTTCGTCTAAGTCTGACATAGATGATTTAATTTTAAAGTCATTAACTTACACAAAAACACACTGAAGAAATATCTTTAAAATTAAACATATGTTTTTATATTATCCTATCATTCTATTCTAGGCTTAGGTAGTTGTCCAAGGGAAATAAAAGTATACATACATACAAGACTTACATACAGACATACATAGAAATTTTATGTAACTGCCAAAACTGTAAATAACACAAATCTCCATCAACAAATAATGGATAAGCATTGTAGTTGATCTATACTATAAAATATTATTTCACAATAAAAAGAAAGGGACTATTGATACATTATACATTCTGTCACATGATAAATCTAAAAAATTATGCTGTGAAATTAGCCAGACATAAAAAAAAATTAGACTGTATGATTTCATTTTTACAAAATTCTAGGATAAACACTAATGGATAATGACCGGAAAGCAGTTCAATTGATGCCTGGGAAAGGATGTGAGGTGAGGAGGAGTTCGAAGGAGCGATCTCAGAAGGGTACAAGAAAACACTTGGAGATGAAAAGTATATCTATTATAACTGTGCTGGTGGTGGTATGTACACACACACACACTTATAACAGTGTATTTTATTTTTAAAATTTTTAAGAGCAGAACATATTTATTGAGAGAAAGAAAGCTTCTGTCTGAGAGAGACAGAAGAGGTCCCAAGTGGATTGCCCTGTACATTTTAAATGAGTGTGGTTTATTGTATGTCAAGCATATCTCTTTTTTTGTTTTGTTTTTTGGTTCCGGGGACCAAACTCATGACTTCGCATTTGCCAAGCAGGCACTTATGCTGCTGAGCTGAATCCCCAGCCCCAAGCATATCTCAATAAAGCTGTTAAAATTCAGTTAGTTATTTTGGTGGAGTTTCAGGGCAAAGCAGAGAAATAGATTTGGTTCATTTACCATGATAAACTGAAAATTTAACCATCTAATTTTTAAAACAATTCTGTTCTCATTTCAGAGATCATTATTCTTTTGTTTGCTCTCTTTCTCTCTGTCATTCATTAGTATTTCCACTCATTTATGCCCTATCTTGTTCTCTAACCCAACTAAAATCAAGGTTGGGTACTAGGGATAGGCCCCAATGCCGTGAATTACCAGGGTGGTAGGAATGTCATTGCCTGAGTACTAATTCCTCAATTGAGTCAGGCGCAGATCTGTCCTTGAAGCAAGAGAACAGACTAAATAATCTTTCATGTTGTTTGCTTTTTGATAGGCTCATTAAAAAGCCCTATAACAACTGGTTAATCTTAGAAATGAAGAAGGCAGGTAAATGGAATAGCTGGGTCTCTTGTCTTTTCAGTTTCATTGTAACCTCTCTGCCCTCCTTTATCCAAAGCATAGCAATACCTGAAACAGACCTTGACTCTACAAGGCTCTTAGGATAGGTGGAGTGGGCAGGAAATGATGAGCACATGTAAGGTGTGGCCAGGACATGTGGGAACATGTCAGAGGCACACCTAGACCATGATTGGTGGATGTAGATTGGAATTCTTTTTCTGAGAATTGCTTTAACCATGCATTACTTCTTTTAATAAAGGGAGCTTCTGATTTTACCAGTTATAATCCTGGTGGGCAAATAATGTTTTCAATTTAACTGTTATGAAAAATAAAAGATGAAGAACGTATAGCTGTTTCTGTATTCATTTTATTCCGAAGGACCTATAATTTTGGTGAAAGTTATGATCAACTAGATTAAAATCTACCCACATCCTGTCTGATCTAAGGTCTGATTTAAACTGGCCAAGATTTAAATGGATTGGAGTTACCAGTACATAAAGTGTGACAGGCTTTCTCTCAACTCTCTCACATCTCTCTGCCCCTTCAACCTTTGCCCTTCTAGCCCTTTTCTCTCCACATTCTTTGGTTTGTATGTGGTTTCTCAGTTAATACATAGCTAATAGTTGTTCTTCCCCTCCTCCTCCTCTTCCTCCTTCTTCTTCTCCTACTTCTTCTCTTTGTTGATATGAGCTCTCACTATGTAGTTCAGGCTGGCCGCAAACTCACTTTGTATCCCAGGCTGGTCTCGAACTCATGGTAATCCTTTTGCCTCAGCTTCTGAGTGCTGGGATTGCAGGTGTGCACCACCACACCTGGCATTTTTCTTATGTTTTTAATTGCTTAGATCTATGTGAATGTAAGGGTGAAAATTCATTTGATTAAAAATGCTTGTGTGTATTTAAAGACCTAGTTGCTTCTCTGGAGCTTGCATATTCATGAATGATTGGTTAATCTGTATAATAAACTGAGTACTACAGTTATTACATTTAAAAAATAATGTTTAAAATTTTCAAAATCAGTTTAAAGTCTTTTTTTCAACAGTGAATGGGAAGGTCTCAAAGTGATCAAGAATTTTCCTGGAGTATAATTAGAAATTTCCAGTTCTCAAAGATCTTTAAATATCAGAAAGCTGCAGGCTGGAATAGCACCTTACAAATGAAGTAAAGCAATGCACTACATTGTCAAAGGAACTAGGGAGGAAAGAGGAAAAAAACTGGTGAATGTACCTCTTGGACTTAGTGTCTATTGTTTGTTATCATGGATGGCTAGTAGACATCTGCTGGACATTGTCATTTTCAGGGCAATCTGAATTTTCCTCTCTCATTCTGGGATCAGAATACCTCGTGGCTGTGGGGTACCTAGTGAAGATGCTTGGGTGGCTGGGCCTTGGCCACCCTCTCTGGTGCACAGTGATTATTTCAGACATAGCCATATGTTGTCTCTAATTGTCCAGGTAAGCTTATTGGTTGGAAAGAAACAGGTTTATTTGCTTATTGGTTGGAAAGAAACAAATAAAAACAGAAGATAAGAAATTAAACTTGAATTTCAGATAAATCCTTTTTAGTATACATATGACCCAAATAATTGCAAGTATGCATTTGACAGTCCTGTCTGGGGCATCTCTAAATTCAGACAGGATTGTAAGAGCAGGTGGGCAAGAAAGGGCCTTGCTGGAAGTGACAGATCTTCACAGGGTCAAAGTTAGAGGTGGGTTCTGTGCCTCCCAGACACCAAGGCCGGGGGAAGAACCAGAGTGTTAGTTCCCAAGAGTGAACTGAGGGCCAAAGTGAGAACTAAAGTTTGAATTAGGAGCTGGGCCATACTGGAATACGGCAGACAGTTCAAAACAGAAATGGGAGCCAACGGCCAGTAGTGGCCTGTAATACCAGCACTCAGGAGGCTGAGGCAGGAGGATTGCCATGAGTTCAAGGCCAGCCTGGGCTACATAGTGAGTTCAAGGCTTCATTGAGCTTGGACTACTGAGGGAGAGCCTTTCAAAAAAAAAAAAAAAAAAAAGAAAGAAAAAGAAAAAAAGAAAGAAAGAATAAAAGAAAGAAATGGGAGCCAATAATGAGAATTCATACAGCTGCTGTGAAGGTTAATGTGTTAAAGTGGGTTTTCAACATTGAAGGACTCTGGAAAGTTCATCTGGATTATTGAATAGACATATTTAAAAATTCAGAGTCAAAGAGGTCATATTTTTTATAGTGATAAAATAGATCCACAGCATAAAAATGATCATTTTTACCATTTTGTGTACAATTCAGAAGCATTAAGTACATTCATAATGTCGTGCAACTTTCACCACCACCCATTCCCAGAACTTTCCCATCTTCCCAAACAGAAATTCTGTACACATTTAACACTAATGGCCCAGTCCCCTCTCCCCCAGCCCCAGTACTGTCTGTGCTAAAGTCTGTCTCTATGAATTTGTCTACTCCGGACCTCATGTAAGATGACTCATATGGTTTTCATTCTTTTAGGTCTGGCTTATCTCGTGAAGAATGTTTTTCAGATTCTTCCATGTTGTAGCATGTATCAGTTTTACTCCTTTTTATGGCTAAATAGTATTATGTTTTTATCCATACAGAAGACATTTAAATTTTTTTTCCTTTATCACAATTATTCATTACTGTATTTAAAAAGAAAACACTATAACTAAGTGGCTTAAACAACAACTCTTTATTTATTGTGTTGCTTTTGATACTACCCAGGCCTAGGACAGGGCCTGAATCTGGGGTCCCAACTGACCAGCCTTGGTTACAGGCTTGCACTAGGAATAAGAAAATGATGATATTAAAAAGGAAAAGTGAATTGATTTGCAATTTTGCCAAACTAGGAAAACAGCTTGCCTGCCCTCCCCACCCCACAGAAACACTGCAGTTTATTGAGGGTCTCTTTCATGTAGAATAGAAGGTAAGGAATATATATATACACACATATATATACATATATATATATATATATACATTCAACCAGGCTGTGGGCCCCCAAGTTCTGCTGAGATGATTGCCTGTAAGAAGCTAGGATGGAATAGCAGGGTGTGGTAGTGCAGGCCTAGAAACGTAGCATTCTAGGAGGCTGAGGCAGAAGAATCTCAAATTTGAAGCCAGGCAGAAGGATTCTGTCTCAAAATAGAAATTCATAAAAGGTTAAGGATGTAGATTAGTGTGAAAGCTCTTTATTCACTCTTCGGTATGAAAATAAAAACCAAAACCAAAACCAAACAAAAAGCCTGCAGGAGAAATAGCTTAAGGAGGTTATCAGGACATCAGCTGGGATTGAGAAAATGATTTAAATGTTCTTTAAAATCCCTCATTTCAAGGAAGCCCACGACACTGAGTCATTGGAAAGACCAGAAAGTTCTGTTTACTTGAACCAGTCTTGCCTCATCTCAGTTGGATTCCTGTCATATCTGTGATCCCACTCCAGGTCAGCTGGGGGCTGGCTTGTCTAGTGTGGCCTCTGGTGGGGTGGTTTATCTGATCAAGTTGCTTCTCACTTCCTCCAAGACTAGCCCAGACTTGCTGACACGGTACAGAAATGGGCAAGTTTCTGATGTAGTCACTTCTTTATCACTAGAAACAATACCTGATACCTGCAGTGTAAGAGAGGACAGGTTTGCTTTGGCTCACATTCCAGTCCCTGATCGCTGCTCACCTCATGGAGTCCAGGAAGCAGAGCAACAAAGGAGGAGCTGGGAAGGGAGATGTAGACCACTGGGCCACACTTACAGGGATGGCCTCTTCTAGCCAGTACTCGTAAGCTAACAATGAGTCAGCTCTACCACCCCTGGAGCAAATCACCTCCCAAAGCTCCCGCTCATGATCACATGAGGCTTTGGGAGGACATCCAGTTATTACCCATAACAGCTTCTGTAAGCTTAGGCTTGGAACTATCAAAATATCACTCTGCCTCATTCATTTTTGTCAAAGCAAGACATAGGGCAGCCTGGAGTCAAGGGTTGGAAAACAGACTGCATCATTTGATGGGAGGAACCAAAATAGGAAGCATATATTCGTGTAAGCTAGGGGAGGGGATAACTATGACTAGTTTTACAATTCACCCCAATTTACTAGGCTAGAATGGTTTTTAAAGCTTATTGTATGCTCTATAAATTGATCTACAAACCTAGGTCACTTTTCATTGAAATTGTACCTACTCCCTTCTCCCACATCCACCCTGAAACAGACATTGGGGCTGTAGTTCTGTGTGAGAGCATTTGCTTTGAAAGTGGGAGGCCCTGGGTTCAAACCCCATCAACATGCAAAAAATGATGCATGTCTGTAGTGGACCTAGGGGTGCAGTCTCTGGGAGGCTGAGGCAAAAAAAAAAAAGGCAACTTTGAGCCTGATTTTGACCCTTTCAAAATAAAAAGTAAAAGGACAAGAGTTGCATAAAACCCAGAATTTAACCCCCAATATCCTTAAAAAATAATACAAACTGGGCTGGGGATTTAGCTCAGCGGCATAAGTGCCTGCCTTTCAAGTGCACAGTCATGAGTTAGATCACTGCTACCAAAAACAAAAAACAGCAACAAAAAAAAAAACCCACAAAAAATACAAACTGATTCTAAAGTTTATATGGAATTTCAAAAGATTTAGATTTGACTATCTTGACTATAAAGAAGGTAAAAGGACTCATTTCCCAATTTTAAAATTATTGCAAAGGAAACTGATCAACACAGTATGGGACTAAGGGTAAAAACATAGATCAGTGGAACAGAACTGAGATTTACAAAATGAAACCACACATGTATGGTCAATTGTGATTTTACCAAGGGGCTATGATGATTCAGTAGGGAAACATGATGTTTTCAGCAGCTAGACATCTACATATATAAGGATAAAGTTGGATGCCTCTTCCTCACATAAACAAAATTAACTCAAAATAGATTAAAAAATCTAAATATGAGAGCTTAAACTATAATATTCTTAGAAACATGGTAGTAAACATTTAAGCAGTGGATACCTAGATGTGACATCAAAAACACAGCAAGGAAAGAGAAAATAGATAAATATGTTTCATCAAAAATTAAAAACTTCAGTTCTTCAAATGACACTGTCAAATAATGAAAACCCAGGGCTGGAGATACAGCTGAGATGATAGACTATGTGTTTTGCATGCACAAGATTGTGGATTGGATTCTCAGCAGCAACACACACATGCACACGCACACGCACGCGCAAACACACACACATACACCATACAAAGAAAGAAGTGAAATATAACCCACAGAATGGAAGAAATATTTCCAAATCATGTACCTGAGTAGGATCTTACATCTAGCCTATATGAAGAACTCTTAATTGGGCATGCCTACAATCCTTGCTACTTGAGAATCTGAGGAAGGAGGACTGCAAGCATGAGGCTAGCCTGGAAATTTAGAGCGACTATTTCCAAAGTAAAATTTAAAAAGTAAAAAATTTAAAACTTTAAAAGCTGGTAATGGTGTGTGGTGGTGGGGCATTTGCCTATCATGTGTTCAATCCACAGTACTGCAACACATAACAAAAGAAAAACCAACCCAAAACTCTTAAAAATTCAGTCATATGGACAAATAACTTAATTTTTAAAAGGACAAGGATCTGAATAGATGTTTATCCCAAGAAGATACATAAATGGTCAATAAATACATGACAGTGTTCAGCACTATTAATTATTAAGAAAATGCAAACACAATCACCAGGTACTATTTCACACATCCTAGGAGGGCAGTAACAAAGTGTCAGAAGATGGACATGGTGATTGCCAAGGGCAAGACAGCAGAAAAGAATGGCAAGTAACTGCAAAAAGGTGGAGAGTTTCACTGTGAGAGAACTTAAATGTGCTGGAAGGAGAGAGATGAATAATGGTTGTCCAGCATCATTGATACCCTAAAAACCACTGATGGTGGACTTTAAAGTGGTGAGTTTTACAAATTTCACTTCAATAAAAATTGCAGCTTTGTTTAGGCACGGAGAAAGACTAAAAATCACATATACATTTTTGCTTAAGGTGAACTCATTAAGTAATTGATCTATTTATTAAATTGAAATGAACTATCTCAAGTAAGCCTAAGAAAAGCTGTGTAGTTTTTCTCTTTCTCTTTTTTCTTTTTTGAGACAAGATCTTGCCATGCAGTTCAGGCTGGCATTGAGTTCACTTTGTAGCCCAGGATGGTCTTGGACAATTTTCCTGCCTCAGCCTCCTGAGTGCTAGGATTACAGGCATGTGCCACCATGCCTGGCTTCTGTGTGGTTTTTCTAGCTTTTCATTGCTCTTGCTTATCCTGATTCCAATTTGCATCATTATACATTCTTTAACTTACCATGCTTTCTTAGAGAAGAATGAAATCCCAACCTCTATTCTAGAATCACCTTTAATTAATGTAATCATATAGGATTTAGACCGTATTTTTTTAAAAAGGACTTGTGGGACATTAATAGCTACAATTTTCAGGTTCAATTATTTGGTCTAAACTTGACTTATCTTCTATAAGAATTTAATAAATTAACAAATTATAGTGATTTCTGGTTTAGAATCCTCTGGTTTTGGAAATCTATATACATCCATATATTTCTTTTATATTTAGGACAAAGATCAATACAGACTGAGTCAATACCAATCTGATCTTCAATTATAAGTTTGGCATAATGATTTTACAGTAACATTATAGAGTGATCTGTAATCACATCTAAATAATCAGGTATTATACAAATAAATATTAACTATTTTTTCTTTAATAAAATTCATTGAGAATGGTGTCTATTTAAATGTAACTGCTCTCACTCAGGTGTGGTGGCACACACCTGGAATCCCAGCAATGGGTAGGCTGAGGCAGGAGGAGAGGCCAGCTACACTACAGAGTGAGCCCAAGGTCAGCCTGAATTACATAGCGAGACCCTGTCTCAAAAAAATCACACTGCTTTCTATTTGATGAACTACTATTGTTTTACAACTTTCTGGAATGTATCACTGGTGTGTAGGGTTTAGAAGTTCCTTAATATTCTGAGTAAGAAATAAATTGGTTGAATTAAAAAATAGTAGTGTCCAGAATTGATGGGGATGTGAAAAAATAAACTGCCAATACTCTGTTGCTGAGGATATAAATGGTACTAAAGTTCGGGGGGGGGGGTGCAACTTGATAGTAAGCATTAAGATTTTTAGAATATATGTAAATTTTGACCCAACAACTTCCATTTTAGAAATATATCCTAAGAAAATAATTGAACTGATGTGCAAAATCTATGCCTATAATATCACTATTTCTGTATTAAATAAACTATGCTGTGAGCGGTCTAAATTTCTGCCTAAAGGCATTCAGTTTAATTTGACATATTCATGTAAGAGTATACTCCGTCACCATGGATTGCTATTTATATCACAGCAAGATGTGCAAAACACACTATGAAGGAAAACATGCTGTCAGATAGTATTTATCAGGTAGTATATATAGACTTATCCCATTAAAATTATATGCAGTTTATACTTTTCTATATTATCTGAATTTTTCCATGAATATAGTTTACATTTATAATCATTTAAAAATCAATACAGCTATTTCCATTTTGAAGAAAAAGGCACCTCTGTTTGCAGTAAGCAGTATTCTCCTCTGCCTTACCTTTGTTGCTGCTAGACAGGATTTGTCCTGAAACCCTCTTAGGCTTCTACACCACATTACAAGGATGGCAATGCAGGTATCTCCTTCTCTAAGCAGTGTAAGAGGTGCCAGAGTCAAGACAAAGGTGGCAGCAGAGAAGAGCAGAGCTGACAAACGCTGCTGCCTCTAGCCAGCTGCTCACTCAGGGTTTCTAGGTGGAGAGTTGCTTTGCTGCCTTACAATTAAGTTCGCCGGACATTCCTTTTAGGAGCTTTCAGCGCAGATCATCCTGCTGAACTCACCAACCTCCTTTCTCCCTGTCCCTTGACGTCACTTCCTACTAAGCCAGTCCAGCCTATTCCCGAGCCCAGGGAGACTCTTACGTACCTTCCTCCGCAGGCCTTTAGTAGGTGTCAGCCTGCCTCTACTGGGGCAGGGGAGGAAGGCACTGGCATCCGCTCGTCTTTCTTACCAGCTCTTCCCATCACAGTAAGCATCAGCTATACCAAAGGCATATACTAAAGGTGTTTGATTGCCTGGAAAAAAAGTTCATTTTACTTGGCTACCCTATGGCACTGCTATGGTTTTGCTCTGTAAACTGAACATGATATAAATACAAGGTAGCAATGTAGTTTGATATAACCTGTATTACTAACAACCTCCTTTCCCTTGGGATGGTGGAGGTGGTGCTAGAGAGTAGATCAAGCTGAGAAATACCACTGTTCTTAAACACCTTGGTACCTCCACGTACTTTGCTTTAGTAAATGTCTATTAATTATATGTGGAGTTAACAGTACACAAGGACTAAAACTGTGTATCATATGGATTCAGTTATACGTCATAGCTGGACTGCGATGTGCTGAATGTCTACAAGTAAGATTCCACTAGAATCGAAGTTAAATCAAATCTATAAGCAGACAGGTAAATCTTCTATTTATTAGAACAATTACATCCTTTAAAGAATGCTGGTGTTCGTAATTCCGCAGTGGCCTGTTCTAAACCGTGTCTCCGTGTGATCTGCCACTCGCTGTGGGAGTCTAAAGTTGACAGTGTCTCCTGGGCCCTTCTAGCTTAACAGTCGAGCTGCCCAGTACTTTCCCTGAACTGAACTGGACTGCGATGTGCTGAGTGTCTACAAGTAAGACTCTGCTAGAATCTTCTTTGTATGCCCCACCCCTCATTCTTTTCTTGACAGCCCTTCCTGGGAACCTGGAACTCTGGACAGTGGAAAGTTAAGGCTTCCCTCTCAGGCAGGGATTAAAGGCATCTTACCCATGGCCAACTCCTCAAGCAATGAATCTATCTTGAGAGAAACTGGAGGCATCTGAACAATTCGCTGTGACGTGTCTTGGTCGGGAATGCCTTTTGGCGCCCTCCACCTACTGCTGTGAGTACTGAGCCTGTGAGGCTGGACCCTTGGTGACTGGTCACCTCTGCAGGCACTGCAGGGGAGCCGAGTACAGGTTTCCCCACCAGGCCTACTGAAGTGTGTGTCCAATCATTCCAACCCGGTATCACTCTGCACTGACAGCACTCATTTGGCCCTGCCACAGTGGAACCATTTTTTATGTTTTCTCAAAATCTTTAGAAACAATGCTGGCCTTTCTGTTGAGGTCGGGGGAGGAACGCTGATCCTAGAGCAGTGCTCGCTCAGTGGATCCCTGGGCCTGCTAACGCCAAGGCTGTCACTTTTTGTTTCTGGACAATGGCTCCCTCTTGTGGTTCACACGATACATAACATACAAGACAAAATTTTAACTGCTTTGCTCTGGGTAGAAAAATGATTGTAGTTAAATGGGTTGATAACTATTAATACAACATTTTAAAAAACCTCAGCTAACTTATCTAATCAAGAATTACACATGATGAAATTTCAGTAAGAAATTATATTGCCTATATAAAGAAAAATACAGCTTATTCACCATGCCCCAATGCGTAACTTATATTTATTGAGTGATTAATTTTTCAGGTAATGCTATGGACATTTTATGCGAAGAATTATGTATCGCTTACAACTTAAAATTTAAAACTTAAGAACTAAAGAAAGCATCAAAGAGCCTCTCCATATATATCATTTGTTTTCAACCATTATCAACATTTTAACACTGCCATATTTGTTTTATCTTTCTCCACAATTTCCTCCTCTATCCCATATTTTTCTGGAGTATTTAAGGCAAATGTCAGACACTTTGTAATTCTGCATAAATATCTTAAATATATTCTAAACATTAAAATACATTAGCTATTCTATATTCTAAACCAGTAGGTAACCTTGAATTCTCATTTTATTTTATTTTTTTTATTTAAAGAGAAAAAAAACAGGAAGGTAGAAATATTACAGAATTTGAAGAAAAGAAGATACACAGTAAGAAATCACTAGTTGATAAATTACATATTGTTCTTTTAGAAATAGTTATTCAAGTTAAAAAATTAAAGCACACAAAGTGGACACTAAAGCAGTAAGATTGCAAACAGATCTGTTCAAC
Organism: Hydrochoerus hydrochaeris; assembly: GCA_004027455.1. Lineage (NCBI taxonomy): Eukaryota > Metazoa > Chordata > Mammalia > Rodentia > Hydrochaeridae > Hydrochoerus > Hydrochoerus hydrochaeris. Next base: position 25,525 of record PVLA01012746.1, on the reverse strand, counting down.
AATCCAACAAGAACGTAGAAATATGGTTATCAATCCCACACACCTGAATTCTAATTTTATATATGTATAAGCTGAGGCAAAAGTGTTAAGTGACCACAGGGCTCAGGATGCAATCCCTGGAGTTTAACTGCAGTCTGTGGCCTCCAACCTAGCCCTATCCCCACCTCCTGGTGCGCCAAGGTTGGACTGTGGGATCAATAGCATATGCAGAAGGATTGCTATGGCACCCCAACATGCGCGCGTGCACACGCACATTTGTTGTCCAGGGGATTGAACCCAGGGACTTTTGCTCATGGGTTGGTTTAAGCTTGTGATCTTTCTGCCTTAGCCTCCCAGTTTACTGTGATTACAAGCATGTGCCACCTCATCCAGCTATTTGGCAATTTATTCTCATTCTCTTTTTTCTTCTCCTCTTCCATCCCCTTTTCTACCTTCCCTTCCTATCCTCTTGTCTTTTTTCCTCCTCCTCCTCTCCTCTCTTCTCTCTGTCTCTCTTCCCCTCTTCTTCCACCTCTTCCCCTCCCTCTCCCTGTCTTTCCCTTTCTCTCTCCTTCTCCTTCTCTCTCCCTCACCCTCTCTCTCTCTCTAGTACAGGGGACCAAACCCAGGGACTCTGCAATGACCTACATTTCCAACTCTTTATTGCTTTTTGAGACACAGCCTTGCTAAGTTGCTAATTTGTCAAAGCTGGTCTCCAACTTTCAATCCTTCTGCCTCAGCCTTCCAAAGTCCTGAGATTGCAAGCATTCTCTATGAAACCTGGATAACTATGGCAATTCTTTAATAAATGGATTAACTAATTAAACCAACCGCCCCACTTTATATCATTCCATATTGGCATGAACTAATTTATCTTGTACTTTTTTTTTCCTTTTTGGTACCAGGGACCAACTTCATAACCTCATGCTTGCTGGGCAGGCGCTTATGCCACTAAGCTAACTCCCTGGCTCCTCATCTTGCACTTTTAAAAAATGGCTTCAACATATTAGTCATCAGTAGTACTTTCAGGTTGTTCTTGTTTGCTTTATTATTGTAAAGGATGCTGCACTGAAAATCTTTGTACATCCCGTCTTAGTGAACTTCTGCAGTTACAGCCTTATGGAATATTTCTGGCAAGGAGCTTGACAGACCAAGAGTGTGTACATTTTACATGGTTAATCACAGCTAAATCATTTACACAAATGCCTCCCCCATTCGAATCATCAGTAACCCTCTCCCTTTCCTATATATGCCCCGGTCTTCTCACACTTTTGTTAATATTCTGTAGCATTAAACTATTAAATTTTGCTGATTTAAGAAGTGAAAGCTCTATTCTGTTATTGGATTTGCATTTCTTTAACTGTAGGAGAAGTGAATCTTTTTTTTTTTTTGACCCAGGAATTGAACCCAGTGTCTTGTGCTTGCCACGCAGGCACTGTGCCACTGAGCTATATCCTTGGCCCTGAAGCTTTTCTTTTTAAAAAATTATTAGTACATATTTGCTACACATGGTGCTCACATTTATCAGGAATTTGTACCTGCACATGACATATCTTAATTTTTCTTTTTTCCTCCATTTCCATTCCCTCCCTTCAGTCCTTCTTTCCCTGCTCATTTACAGATTTGTTTCCATTTTTCCCTTCCACTCTTTTTAAAAAATCTTTTTTCTTTTTTCCTTTTCTCCCTTCCTTCCTTTCCCCTTCCTTCTCCTTTACTCCCATTTGAACATGTTCTTCCTAATTTCCAGTATTGATCACCTATTTTTCTCCTTATTTGTTCATAGAGTTTCTCACAAGCTGAAGCAATGCAATATTTAAACGTGTGTCTTAATTATTTCACCTAAAATTATGGTTTCAAGGTGCATCCATTTACCCACAAATGACTCAAGTTCTATTTCTTTATACCACTGTGTATAAACAACACATTTTCTTTATCCATTTATCTGTTGATGGGCATAAGGGCTGTGGTGTGATGCTTTTAACTCTTTCAGGACGATACCTAGAAGGTAAATAGCCAGGTCAAATAGACCCTTTACTTTCAGTTTTTTGAAGAATCTCCATACTGATTTCCATGGTATTTGCACCAGTCTACCCAGTGGAAAAGGGTTCCCTGTTCCCCACAACCCCTCCAGAATTTGTTATTGGTTGATTTCTTGATTATAGCCATTCTTTCTGGAAATGGAATCTCAGTGTTGTTTTGATTTCTATTTCCCAAATGACGAATGATATTGAGCACTTTTCATATATTTATTTGCTGTTTGTACTTCATCTGAGAAGTGTCTATTTATTTCAGATGCCCATTTTTGGATTGGGTCTTCAAATTTGTGGGGAGCTCTTTTTTTTAGTTATTTATATAGTCTAGATATTAACCCTTTGTCTAAGGAGTTGCTAGTAAAATATTTTTCCCTTTTTTGTGGGTTTTTTCTTTATTCTGCTGGTGGTTGGCTTTTTTTTTTCCTGTGCAAATGCTTTTTAATTTGATGTGATCCCAGTTGTTGATTCTTTGTAATATTTCCTGTGTTATTGGGGTTTTGTTCATAAAGTCTTTGCTTACACCTATGTCTTCAACACTTTTACCTATTCTATCTTCTAGTAGACAAATATTTTGTGTTTTTATATTTAGATCTTTGATTCATTTCAATTTTACTTTGGTGCATGGCAAGGGATATGAGGCTAGTTTCAGTCTTTGGCATGTGGTGAAAGCCAGTTTTCCCAGTGCCATTGTTAGAGGCCACCTTTCTTCCAGTGAAGATGTTTGATCTCTTTGTAAAGATAAGGTGGCTAAGTGCATTTGGAGTTGTTTCCAGATCTTCTAATCTGTTTCATTGATCCTTGGGTCTGTTCTTTTGCCAGTACCATGCTGTTTTTATCATGGCAATTTTGTCATATAACTTCAAATCAGGGATTGTGATGCTCCCTGCCTTGCCCCTGTTGTTGAGCAATGCTTTTGTTATTTTAGGTCTCCTGGCTCCTTATGAATTTCAGGATTGTTTTCTCTAGTTTTCTGGGGTATGCTGTTGATATTTTCATTGGGATTGCAATAAACTGTAGATAAGTTTTGGAAGTATGCCTGTTTTCACTATATTTGTACTCCCTATCCAAGAACAGGGGATAGCTTTCCATTCTGTGATTTTTTTTTCTTTTTCAGAGTAGCACTTTTCAATGTAAAGGTCTTTCACTTTCTTTGTGAGCTCGACTCCTAAGTATTTGATTTTTCTTGATGTTATTGTGAAAGGTGTTGTTTCCCTAATTTTTCTCTCAGTGAGTTTGTTATTGGTGTACAGGAATGCTGTTGATTTCTGAGTGTTAACTTTGTACCTTGGTACACTACCAAATTTTGTTATTAACTCTAGGAGCCTTTTGAAATGGAGTTTTTGGGGTCTTCTATGTAGAATATCATGTCACGAACAAATAATTATAATTTAACCTCTTCCTTTCCTATCCATATTCCTTTTATGGACTTCTCTTGTTTAATTCCTCTGGCCAAAGTTTTCCAGAACTATATTGAAAAGGAGTGGTGATAGTGTACAACCTTGTCTTGTTCCTGATTTTAGAGTGGAAGCTTTCAGTTTTTGAGCATTTAGTATGATGCTGGCTGTTGGTTTGTCAGAGATAGCATTTATCAAACTGAGATAAAGATGAGATAAAGAACCTTCCATTCCAGTTTTCTGTAGGTTTTTTTTTTTTATCATGAATGGGTATTGGACTTTGCCAAATGCCTTTTCTTCATGTAGTGAGAGCACGTGGTTTTTGTCCTTAGTTCTGTTAATATGGAGTATTACATTTCTTGATTTTTGTATGTTGACCCATCCCTGCAACCCTGGGATGAATCCTACTTGGTCCTGGTGTATAATCTTTTTGATGAGTTGCTGCATTCTGTTTGCCATATCTTATTGGGGATTTTTGCATATATATTCATTAGGGAGGTTGGCCTGTAGTTCTCTTTTTTTGGTTGGATCTTTTTCTGGTTTTGATATTAGGGTAATGTTTGCTTCCAGGAATGACTTTGGAAATATTGCTTCCCTTTCTATTTCCATTAAAGAGTTTGAGGAGTAGTGGCATTAGATCTTCTCTAAAATTTTTTTCTAAAGACCTTCTCTGAAGTTCATATAGAATTTGGCAGTGAATCTGTCAGGATCTGGGCTTTTTTCTTTGTTGATAGTTTTAAAGAATTACTTCTTTAATTTTAGTAACTGACACTGCATTACTTAGAATTTTTATATCTTCTTGATTCAGCTTTGGTAATTCAGGAATTTGTCCACTTGTTCTAAATTTTCCATCTTATTAGAATATAGGTTCTCAAAGTGGGTACTAATGATCTTGGGCCTTCTGCAAAATCCACTGTGATTTGACCCTTTTCATTCCTAATTTCATGGATTTTGGTCTTTTCTCTCTTTCTTTTGATGAGTTGGTTAAGGGTTTGTCTATTTTACTTACATTTTCAAAAGAAGCACTTCTTCAGTTCATTGGTTCTTTGTATTGTTTTGTTAGTTTCAATTGAATTAATTTCTGCTCTGATCTTTTTTTTTAAAGAGAAAAAAAAGAAAATTTCAAAACATGATAATTAGAGGGTAACAATGATTAATACATTGCATATTGTTATCTTTAGTTACTCAGAGTAAAAGATATTGGCATTTAGTTGTCCAAACAATATTAGCACAAACCATTCTTTTTTTTTTTTTTTTTGCAGTGGGGATTGAACTCAGGACCTCCTGCTTGCCAGGCAGGCATTTAAGCCACTGAGCTAAATCCCCAGCCCAAACCATTCTTTTCAATGAACTAAGAGAAATTAATAGTATAACTGTGTTAACTATCATTTACATATACATATATTATTTCTTTCAGTTTCTCATATTAAGGAGACAATATAATGTTTACACATATGAATCTGATTTATTTCACTTATGAGTATGTTCTCTAATTGCATCCATTACCTATAAATGTCTCAAGTTTATTCTCATTTATGGCTGAGTAGTAAATACTCCATTGTATAAAAATAAAACATCTTTTTTATCCATTCTTTGGTTTTTGCTCTGATCTTTTATAATTTCCTTCCTTGTACAAGCTTTATATTTAACTTGCTCTTTTTGTAGGAGCTTGAGGTCTAACATTAGGTTATTTGAACTTGCTCTGTTTTTCTCAGGTGGAAATTCACTGTATAAATTTCCCTTATTGGACCATTTTTGTTGTAGCCTATAAATTCTGGTATGTTGTATTGACATTATCATTAATTGTAGAAACTATCTAATCTTAGACACTTAGCAATTACTGACATAAACTTAGATGTAGTTATTGTTTAGGGATATTTGGCTGAGTTTTATTTTTTGACTTAGTTTTAAATTAGTGATTCACTGACTTAGGTGAAAAAAAGTTGCCCTTGCTCTAAAATATTATCAATTTTTTTGGTGTAATTAATACTTTATAGCTCTCCATGGAATTTGGCAGAGGCTACACTTTAGTTGAGAACACATCTCAGGTTGGCTACTCTCACTCCCCTCTCCCAAAAGCATTTCTTCACTAAATCACATGCTTCTGATGTTCTGTCTTCTAGGAAGCCCGATCCAAGACAGTATATAATCCTATGGACAGAACAAATACTAAACAAACGTTATGAGCATGTGTAGGTTGCCGAGCACTTTCTAGATATCAGTTGCCTGGATGGACCAAGGTCCTTGTCTTCTGGAGCTCACATTTTAGTGGAAGACATAGACAACGAATGAGAAAACAAAGAAATAATAAAATTTTGGGTAATGATAAGTAACTGGAAAAAAAATAAGGGAGCAGTGTGTGATGGAAGAGTGGGCATTGTATTTGACAGAGCAATCAAAGGTATATCTTTTCCTTTACTTTTAGTACAAATAGCAGGAAACCAAATTAACTGAAGTTTAAAAATTCATTATATCATATAAGAAAAAGTCCAGAGAGCTGTAAAGTTTCATGGTAAATATATCATTAAGAACCAGAGTTGTTTTGCTTAGGTTTGTCAGTTTTGATCTCTAGAAGAAAAAAATAAATAAATGTTCTGGAGCAGAGTGTTAACCTGCAAATAATAATTTGAAAACACATTTAATGTAAAGTCTTGAGGACTTGCTTACTTATAGGTACATAACAGGGAGCATAGGCTTCTGAAGACTGTGTTTCCAACCAAAGGTGCTGCCAGGTGTGATAGTGTTTATCTGTAATCCTAAAATGTGGGAGGCTGAGGCAAGAAGATTGCTGCAAGTTTGAGACCAGCCTGAGGACAAAGTGAGCTCAAAACCAGCCTGAACTACATAGTGAGACTCTATCTCAAAAAACCAAAATCAAGTAACCAAATAAAAACAAGGGTAAGGGTATTCTATTCAGCACAAATCATAAATTTTCACAAGGAAAAACTCATTATATTGTATTGTATAGTTTAACCAACCTCTTGGATTATCGGTTCAAAGCTGGTTGATTATACCGGAACTTGACAGAGCAGATTGCCAGGTTCCATATGAACTTGCACCATCTAGACGATACAGTCAGAAGTTCCCCAGTGGGCAGCTTTCTTACTGATTCTGAGCAGCTTTATAAAAAGCAGCTGGTGTGGTTCCTTTTCCTGGGATTCTGATTCCTTCCTACACAACAGGTTCCGTGTCATGCAGTGAGGAAGCCTGTGAGCATATACTCAAAGTTCAGCAAACATTTCCCTTAGCCATTTCCTCATGGACACGAGATGGCTGTAGGAGATCCAGATGTCAGATCCACACATACACTGTTTATGTGCCAACTTGTGTTACACTGTATTATATTTCCTAAAGTTCCTTTCAGTGATAAGTCTGGCTATATTAGATATAATGTGCTAGGTTCAAAGTGTAATACTCCTTTTTCCATAGTAACGAAGTCTTGAAATTAGTCAGAATATGAGTCATGGTGACTCAGCTTTTTTTTTTTTTTTTTAAGGATTGGATGCATCACACAGGGACAGAATATTCTAAACTGCCAGAAGAAATGCACACTTTCAAGTTTGTATCAGATTATTTTCTTGTCTATAGTAAATAGTCTCTTAACTCGTTGTTTAATAATTACTGAACATATTAAAGAAATATACTTCCCTACACTGCTTCCCTCCTGGATCAGTGTCCAGTCATAACCACACTACTTGAGAAGGAAGCATCTATGGGAGTTAAAAAAATAGGAAGTAAAGGCCAGGGATAATGACCTTTTCTTTTAGGGAAAAATCAGGGTTTGTTTAAACTTAGCTGTCTTTCACTCTTTGTGTATAATCTGGAAGTGTGGCCTTGAGGCTATCATGATACAAGGAATTATCTTTGGTGATAATTTTAATACCACATCACCATCTTATTTTCTTGGTAATCTGGAAAAAGGTGCAGCAGAGCAGTTAACAAACTCTTTGCATTTGTTTTGTTTTGAGACAGTGTCTCCTGTGCAGTTCAGGTTGACCTTGAACTCACTATGAGGCCCAGGCTGATCTCAAACTCACAGCGATCCTCCTGCCTCAACCTCCCAATGCTGGGGTTATAGGTGTGTACCACCATTCCCAGATTCTCTGCATTTTAGAAGGTGATGGCTAACACAGGAAAACAGTTGGTGCAGTAAGGAAAGTCTAAGGATCCTGCAGACAGCCAAACTAGTTTCACAGTTTTACCTGGAGCTAGGTTTGCTTCAAGCTCCTGTAAAGGCCAAACCACATCTTTGTTGCCCTAAATCAGTGATGTCTCTGTCTATAGACTTTTTATTACCACAACCTGCCTTGTAATAATTCAGCTCTAATCCAATTCCTTTTCAATGCATTTGGCAGTATACCTCCTTGAAACAACCTGAATAACGGCTTACATATGTTCCATGTCCAATACACCTTCCTGGTTTGGTTCCTATTTTTGAAGATTTTTTTTGCAGTACCGGGAATTGAACCCATGACCTCTCACTTGCCAGGCAGGCGCTTATGCCACTGAGTTAAATCCCCGGCCATGAGGATCTTTTTAACATGGCAACAATATACTGCATCCCTTTTAAGAGACTTAGAAGCTTTCCTGTCCAGTTCAAATCCTGGTTGACTGTTCATGGAACTTATATTGGCAGGGTAAATATGACAACTGGTATAACATTCATACATTCCAGAGATGTTTGAATGGCTGCTGTGTGCCAACTGAAGAGGGACAGGTAAGCTAGCCCTCCTGTTAACTGGTTAGCAATAATTCCTTATTGCAACTGGAGCTGACAGATGCTGCCTGATTCAATAGTTTATTTTATGACTATGTGGATGTAAATTACATATTTGGTCTCTAACATAATAGGTCATTCCCACCAACATTCAAACATTTTCACTTGAATCACATTTCATTTGAAACATAGAGGCTCATACTTATAAAGACCTCTCTTGACTCAATATTACCCATCTTCTTTCCCTAATTAGACAGTTGTATTCTTGTCATTTCTGCTTTTTAGCCTCACATACTGTCTTGGACCCATTTAGATCAGGTTTTCATGCCATCAAAATTGCTCTTAAAGATTTCTCTTAATGGTCAATCTTCATGCTTATTAACATGTGGCATGGTTGATCACTTTTTTTTTAAATACTTCACTTGGTCTCCAGGAGACCACTCTCTGTGGTTTTCCTCTTGTGATTCTAGTTGCTGTGTCTTTCTCCTTTGCTGGTTCTGCTTCATTCACTTCCTCTCTAAACATCAGAAGAATCCTAGACTCAGATACCGATTTAGGCTCAGACACTGATTTTTCTTTTTCTCTGTTCACCTCATGCTCTCATCCAGCCCCATGGCTTTATCTTTATTTTTTACTTTAAACTTTATGTTTAACAAAGTAATAGATATGCATTTTTAAGAAGCCTAACAGTAGCAAAAGGTTATGGTAAAATACAGCATTTGTTTCTTAGTTTCTCCCTACTCATTCCTTCTCTCTGAAGGCAACTATTATTTTATTATTTTAGCTATCTCTTCTGGTATTTACATTGCTAGATATTTATAAATAATGTACATAATTATTTTCAGATGTTATCTGTCAACTTCCTATTATGACAGATGAGAATTTATCTCTTTTATGATGCCATTCTCTTTCCTGCTATGCTTAATGTTCTCCATATAGTTATTATAACAGTTGGTCAAATCAATATTCAGCATTTACATTATTATATATATGCAGATATAATCCTCAGAAGTGTTGTAACATTTTATGATTATGTTTCAACATATCTTTCAGTTTATTACCTGCACAGAAACCCATTCACTGGTCTTAAATTTGGTTTATAGTATTATTCTATTGTCACATTCTAAGAGGTTCTTTTTAAAATATGTTATGTTACATTTTATAATTTCCAGTTTTTTGTGGAAATTTTTTGTCTCCTTTAACATAATAAATGCAGTTTTTTGCCTATTTGTATTTAATAATTCCAGTATCATGGTTTCTTTGGGGCTTACTGGAGATCGGTTATTGCTGTTGGTTCTTGTTCATATTATCCTGCTGCTTCACGTGACTGGTTATGTTTGTGTCTTACACAATGTATCTTAAAAATTAGTTGTGTTAATTTCTAAGATTTAGGATGATGTTCAGCATCTCTGAGATATCATTGTTCACCCAGTTTCTTCCCAATTCTCCTGAGTTCAGGCGTGTCAGTTTCTACATAAGGCTAGTTCACCATCAAGATTACATGGGGGTTGGCAACAGCTCCCAATGTGTGGTGGTCATACGCATTCTTTATGGTGGAAAGGCATCTGTGAAAACCTTTCCTATATGGGGTTCTCCATCTTATGAGTCTTTACTTGTCAAATGTCAAATTCAGAAGTTTCTTCCTAGGGGAGAAGACAAGATGGCTGATCAGAGAGCGACAAAATACAAAGCCTCCAAGGAGAAACAATTCACATGCCAGAATAAAACACCCTGGAGAGACCCAGACAGAGGGAGATGGATCCTCTTGAAACAAGAAGAAATTAAAATGTAAAAAAGCTCATCAAATATTTTGGGACTACAACTGAAACAGCTAAAAATTAAGGGACACAGCATTTTCACATTGACTCGCCAAGTTTGCGTCAGTTTGAATCCATGCCGGCAGGCAGAGCCACCCAAACTCGTTCCCACCCCCACTCACAAGAAGCACAGCAGCGCTGAAGTCAGGGGTTGGTGAGCCCAATGGAGAGCTGGGCCAGTGAAGGGATCTTCATTAATCCACGGTCAGTGCTGGGAATGAGACCCCCCCAAAAGAGAAGGGCACGACCAAACGGGCAACATGTTGGAATTGGGCAGGAAGAGCCTTAACTGGGAGCGACAGTGACTTCAGTTGATTGCTCCCTCCCCAGAGCACATTCGTAGGATTTGCTTGGACTGGGCTCTGCCCCTGGCCAGGACCCAGTGAGCCATCCCAAATCGATTCCCTGCACCTAGCAAGCACTAACTTGGTGAAGGCAGCTGAAGTTTGGTTGGCCTGGTGGGGAAGGGCAGGCATATGCAAACGCTGCTTACACCTCAGTGACAAGAGCAATCAGGAGAGGGCAGAGGTCCCTTGCCAGCGTGCTTTGTAGGAAACATGGCCAACAGGGAAGGGGGCTGAGACCTGCACTGTAACCTGTGTGGAGGAAGCCAGGGCCATGACAGGAGAGAAAGGCAGGAGGAGGCCCCCAGCCCAGAACCCTGAGAGCCCTGATCCAGGAGAAGGAAAAACAAGGGAGACTGAAGGTGGCAAACACTCAACATCAGACATGGCTTCAATGGACATTAAGAGATATCTTTGGGACCTTGTAGATGAGCTCAGAACTGAAATATTAAATCAGATAAAGCAGGATATGAGTAGAGTAATAAAAGAAATGCTCTCAGGAAGCATCTCTCAGTAAGATACAGATGGAAGAAGGGAGGAACAGAAAAAAAGAGGAGAAACATTCGATAAAGAATATAAAGAAAATATAGAATACATGAAGCAGATTCAAAGAGAGTACCAGGAAATTAAAAACTCCATTGAAAGCTGGCAAAACTCCTTAAAAGAAACTAAGGATAAACTATCAAAACTTGAAGACAAGTTGGCAGTGTGTGATCATGAAAGGAAAGATCTCTTAAAAATAACAAGGAAACAGGCAATAACAATACAAAGGCTAGAAGATGACAAGAGAATCTACAATTTAAGAATAAGAAACATGAATGAAGAAGCAGGAATACATACAGGTGAATTACAAAGGCTATTCACAGAAATAATTAAGGAAAACTTCCCAAGCATGGGAAAAGAAAATGACATTCGGTTGTGTGAGGCATACAGAACTCCAGCCACCTATAACCAAAACAGACCTACACCCAGACATAATAATCAAGATGCCAGAAATTCAATATAAAAACAGAATATTAAAAGCCATCAGAGAAAAGAAACAGATTACCTATTAAGGTAAGCCCATCAGGATCATGGCTGACTTCTCAACACAGACCATCAGATCAAGAAGAGGTTGGGGTGAAGTGTTACAAGCCCTGAAAGAAAATAACCTCCAGCCCAGATTGATGTACCCTGAAAACTGTCACTAGAAGTTGGAGAAACAAGATGCTTCCATGACAAAGAGGAACTGGGTGAGTTTGTGACCACCAATCCAACCCTACAGAGAATACTGAAGGACATTCGAGAGAAAAAAAAAAATACCATGATTTTAGGAACAGTGGCAGAAAGGCCTCAGTGAGTAGGGCAGGAAGTAGAATGGAGAAAAGTAGACAAACAAACGCAGAAAAATAGCAGAAATGAGGGAGAGAAGGATAACTAAAAACTATAATAAAGATGGTCTTGATATGCTGTATTGTAAATAGTGCACCAGGATTTAAAACCCACATTAGTCACACTACTCTGCTCAGATGTATTATATTCTGTTCCAGTCATTCTACCTGTACTAGATTTGAGGGCACAGATAGTAATCCCGAAAATAACAGGATATAGTACGGTAATCATCCTTAATTTCCTATTAACTTAATCTAAAGCTCTGTAAAACCTACACTGTTTTACCATGACTGATCATAATCGAATCTGGTTTGCTAGATCGCTGTTTTGTATTGATAGATTTTATTCAAAGCTGTTATGATTGATAGTATCAAGTCTGAGAGTATAGGCAATTGCACTTAAGATGACAAGATTCACTAGAATATCCACTCTGGTTTGATTATTACCTGCCTTTGAAGTTTTATACTGTCTACAATATTTTATTTTTACTAATATTGTTATTTACTGCTATACTCAATCATACTGCTATATTCAATTATGCCTGTTGATGTAGACATTCTATTGAAGATAATAAGAAACAACACAGTAATCATTGTAGATCACCTTGTACTGTGGTTTTATACGACTTTTTGGTTTCATGTTTTTATAGGAATTTGTTTTGTTTTGTCTTGCTAAGTTTTGTTTTTCCCACTAATACAGAAAGGATAGAAATACATGTAGAGACTCATGTATGCATAGCTGTTTACACTCTCACTGTTTGACTATCTACTTTGTATGCTTTAATTTTGTAACTGGAGCAACTATTTCTAAGAAGACAATATGTAATTTTAACTAGTGATTTCTTACTGTTTATCTTTTTTTTTTTTGAATTTTGTATTACCTCTACCCTTTACATGCTTTTGTTTCTCTTTAAATTAAAAAAAAAAAAAAAAGAAGTTTCTTCCTAGTCTCCTTTGCAACTCTATGGAATCTAGTGACATGAAGATGCAAGTACTGCAGAGAAAGCCCGGTGGAAAGGCTGGCAATACTACTTCCAGAAGCAGCAGACGCTCAGGCCTGAGGATTCAGCAGCCTCTGCTAATGGGGCAGCAGAGATGTTTACTTTGGTGGAGCCGACAAAAGGGTATTTTCTGGTGTGCAGGCTGAAGCCAAGTTTACTGAGCTTTTCAGATTCTGTGAACTCCCTGATATCATTTAAAAACATTTTCTCTGCTCAAACTATCCACAATTTGTTTTTTATTCATTAGTTAGAACCTTAGCATTTAGAGACAGGTTTCTTCATCTACACCTAGGGAAAGAGAGGTTATTTTCAGAAATTCTCTCAAAACAGCAAAGGAGCTCCCTTCAATACTTCTGGCTACCTCTTTATATATCTTAATAGTCAAAACTGTGCGGCTCTCTGCCTCCTCCTCCCTCTTGTTCTTCCTCCTTGTTCCCCTTGCCCTTCCCCTTGTCTTCCTCCTCACCACCCTTGCTCTTCCTCCTTCTCTGGGGGGTGGGTTCCACACTAATGCTTTAATGCCAGAGCCACATCTTTGTCCGTTAAAGTTTAAAACGGACAGCAGAAAAGGAGCAATGAGGGTGCCCAAGGGAAGAGCAGGGCACCTACTCAGAGACGGGAGAACAGGTGACAGTGTGGGAGCAGGAGTACTGCAGCACCTCCTCGGCACAGCAACTTAAACTCTTGAGCTGTACTTACAAACTTGCTCCTTATCTGTGTATTTCTCTTTGGTGCCTTTATTCCTACAAAAACCTCTGCTGGTCACCTTGAAACCGGTGCACAGAATTGTTTCCAGGATGGTATATAGCTTCTGCACCATGGGATCTGCAGAGACATATGGGGCCAGTCACATTCGTTGCTGTGTTGTTTTTTTATTCTCCCTTTAATGATGATTGGAACAACAATGAAAATGATAATAACTCCCTCTTTAATATGGCAAAGTCCTCAAAGAGCTCACCTCTCATTGTGTACTCCACTTCCTAATTTTTTCTCCTTGTTCTTAGGTCTTGATATCTCTGCAAAAAGCTTCCTTTTCACCATCCAAAGCAAACTTTTATTCATTCTTTGGAAAAACTCACCCCTTAGAAGGGGATCAAACTGTACAAGATCAAACTCTCAAAATTTGGAGCCTACTTTGGGTAGTAAGTCTTTCAAACAAATCTCCCCCACTTGAACCCGACATTTTGTGCTGGACAACTTTCAATGGGGGTCTATCCTACACATTTGTTGATCTGCTCAGGAAGCCCAAGGGAGATTTTTGTGGGTGAGGTCCCAAGGCTAAAGAACACATGCATGCAAGACATCGGCAACAGCAAGCAGCATATAGCAGAGCAGAGATCCAGAGCACAAGAGAGCTGTGTCTTTACTGTACAGTTCTTATACAGGTTTTCTCATGTTTACATACACAGTGCTGTAACGAGGCATGTGTGTTTACCTGGTCTAAGTAATGGTTATGTAACTGCATCCCACTGTGTGCCTGCACCAGACAAGCAAAGTCACACCCTCAGGTGTCCTTAGATGCCCCTGAGCTTTGAAGCAGTCTGAATGGTTCCCCACAGCCTCTACCCACTACAGGCCAGTAGCATCCTCTCCCTGCTGAAGTTGTGACAGATAAAAATGATTCTACATAGTGCTAAATATTCTTTGGAGCACAAAATACCTGTTTGAGAACTACTAGGCTAGAATAACATGGAGGGAGGGTACACTGAATAAAGACAGTGGGGTTTTCATACTCCAAGTTAGGAGTATCCAGGTTTCACCAAAAATTACAGGGTGGCTGAAGGAACTCATTTCTGTCAGGTGTGGATAAAGCCTGGTGTTGCAGATAACTGCTCAGTCACCACCTCCCAATGTCAGGGGAAGGGTTAAAATGAGTTTTATTGGAAATAATAAGAATAGCTCCTGGATTTCTAGGAGGGGTCTTGAGTGGATGGCCACCAAGGTTCTTTGTCAAGGGCATTTTATACAGCAAAACACAACTGGGGTAACTATGAGTCAAATTACAATCAGTCTATAGGACTACAAATATTGTTGCCTAGCTAACACTGGGCCAGTAGGGAAGCTAGGCAGGTAGAAAGGGTATATGGGGACCATAACCAAGTTTAGTTTCTAACCTTTAATGTAGAAAGAACAAACACATTCCTGGAGAGAGATGGGAAATGGGTCAGGGTGTTCTGGTCACTTATCTATGCACCATCTAGGCTCACTGGACCAGACGGTGCTAACTACAGCATAATCTCAAGCTGCTGCTTATCTTGGGAGGTCTGCATTCCTGGCTTTGTTTAAATTCACTTGCACCCGCAGTTTTGCTGTGTCTTGTCTTCTGCACTGACTTTCTTTCAGGCCCTACCCCTCTCTGACTGCCTATTGATTTCTGTCTAACTTAGCTATCTATAATGCTATGTTTGTTAACTTTCTACTGTGTCACTTACACAATTTGATTTTCATTAATATATGGTCATAAGGGCTGGGGATTTACCTCAGTGGCACAAGTGCCTGCCTGGCAAGTGCAAGATCATGAGTTTGATCCCCAGTGCCAAAAAAACCCCTAAAAAACCAACCCCCCCACAAAATATGATCACAAATATTAAATAGGTGAACATAAATGAAATTACATATTGTGCATGTGCATTCTTTTTGTATTTTAAAAAATGTAATTAGGTACATTTTAGATATAATAATGATCTTATAGAGAATGTACATGATATATTCTGATTTCTCAAAAGTATTCTTTTGTTTTCTGTCTGTCTTTTTGACACAGGGTCTCACTATGTTCAAAATGGCCTCAAGCTCATTTTGTAGCCCAGGCTGATCTTGAATTTGCTACAATCCTCTTGGCTCAACCTCCTGAGTGCTGGGATTACAGGTGTATGCCACCACGCCAGGCAAAAGCATTATTTTCTTAATAAATTTAAGTATTTCATATGATGAAACACTGATAAATGTTTACCTACTGCTCCTTGCTACTAAATCTGAAACAAAGCTACTATATGCCCAAGAGAAAAAAAGACTAAAGAAACAATTTTCTGTAGATCCAAAGGCAAATTAATAACAAAAATGAGGTCAGAAGGGCAAGAGTGCTCCTCTTTCAACTTTAAATGCTTAAAATGGATTTTAGAGAAAACAGGAGTTTGTAATGTATCCTTAGTGAGACCGTCACAAAAAAACAAAACCAAAACCAAAAAAACCCTTAACACTTATTCTCAGAAATTATTTTATTCAAGCAAAAAAAGACTAAAGAAACAATTTTCTGTGTGAAATGAGACAAGGGAGTGATGTAAGGCAGGGCCACAGTTTTTTGCAACATGTAAAAAAGAGACACTGGTGGCAAAGGGCAGTAGTTATTTAAATAGTTGAGTGGTATTAGAGAACAGGTAACTGATGTAAATTTAATCAGCAGTATACAGGATAAAAACGTGTTTATAGGGGATACAGCTCAGTGGCACAGTACCTTCCTGGCAAGCACAAGGTCTTGAGTTCTACTCCTGATACCCTCTCCTGAAAAGCATTTATATAGGGAGTAATTCTTAATAACACTGTAGTTTCTTTAAAAATTTTGCTGTTATGTGGGCAAAATTTACATATTTGTATTTTTATAATGTGTAATCTTTTTTCAAGACTTTTGTAAAAGTTAACTATGTAAATAAATCAAGGAAACTAATATTCCTTGATTACATGTTGCAAAAAACTGTGGCCCTGCCTTACATCACTCCCTTGTCTCATTTCACACAGAAATGTGTTCTTTTCAGGTGATCTATGAAACCACGTTATTATTAACCATGTTGTGTTATTTCATTAAGTCTATTTGAGTGAAATTTACTATTAGGAGGTAAGAATGGTTAGTATTAGTCATTAAGGAGTTATCACTAGTCTTTAATATTTAGTGTTATAGTCCAGGGTCTCATGGTGGGTCTGTTAAAAGAGCCCAGCACAGAGAAATAACATGTCATGTTTTAAGGGGGAGTATTTTACTGTGCCCAGGGACTTATTTTGTCTTTCCAGCTTCCTGTGCTATTAATGGTGATCCCTGTCTCACTTGCATGTACTTAGCTCCTTTGGCTATTTGCTTTAATCTAAACCTTTGTTCCCAATGAATCAATCTTGTCAACCAATAAACAAGATACACTATTATATTCTATCTTAAAAAAAAAAAAACCTAGTGAGTATTTCCCGATAGCTTCTGAACTACATTGAAGTGTTCCTTCACCCTGAGGGCTTAAAAATAATTTGTATGCTGACTACCAAACAAGGTCACTTTGTGGAGCTCTAATCTCACACTGGAGGGATATTTTTATATATAGAATTACCAATTTAATGATTCAACACTTACAGGTAAAAGCAAATAACCCTTATGTGTGGGTTATCCATGGGGCTTCCTTATATCAGTACATAATCTTAGCAACCACCCAGATAGGTAGACCCCCCAAACCAGTTGCCACCAGTGATCACTTTCCCTATTTTTCTATCCAGTTGGTCGGCAAATTACTGTTCTTAACTAAAATATGTGCTTCCTTGCTTCATTTTGCCTTTCTCTAATGTATTCTCTACACACCAGGCAGAGTGATTACTTCATTTACTTTAATACAGAATAGCTTAAAGACATTTTATAAATTGTGGTAAAATAAGCTTTTATTATAATGTAAGAAGTATACACTGTATGTTGCAAATAAAATACATGGAGATAAGCATAAAAATGTAAGATAATGATGTTAACACTTTACAACTCTGAGTACACAAATTTACACACGTACTTTTCAAAAAAGAAGACACTGTAACACAATGTCATTTTGACTTTTTTTTTCGAGCTAATAATCTCTGCTTCTCTATGGCAATAGTTTCATTTTGTCTAAGTAGTCTTTCCGTAACTAAATTTCTTCAACTGAAAAATGTAATCAGTGGTTTGTATAGACCAGGATCCAGTTCAAGTGGTAAACACTCTTATATTTCTTTGCATAAAATAGTTGATTTTTTTAATGATAGTAAATTGTTGAAGAAATACACTGTTACCTTTAGGTGTGTTCCACTTTCCAAATTTTCTTGATTATTTTTTCTGGTACTACTTGTTTGCTCATCTGTCTTGTGAATTTATTGTGTATTAGATGCAAAAGCTTAAAAGATTCAAATTAAGTATTTTCACCCGGACTATCTCATAGATGATACTGTACAGTTCACATGACATTCCATCAGGACACAAAATACCAGCTTGATCTATACGCTTGCCTTTTAAAGGTCTAAAAGGTAAATTGTTTAAGTGCTACTCAACTACTTTTTTGCGTATTGACAAATTCTTTAACTTGGCTCAGAAGGTTTTGAACTATTAAATACCTGCTTACTCTTTCAACTTTCATTCTAATCTCTGTTTTTAAAAATTCTTTGATGCGGTGTACTGAGCCATAGGCCTCTGGATGTTAAGTAAGCATTCTTGGTTTTTTAGCACACAATACTTTGAGACGCGGTCTCACCAAGTTGTCCGGTCAGGCCGACCTTGGACTTGCCATCCTTTTCTCTCAGCTTCCCCAGCAGCCACCGCGCCTGGCTTCTAGTTACTTTTAAAATTATTGCTACAAAATTTGTTTCTACTTCCTGGACAGCGGAAGTGCTTTTGGTCTGAGAGGGTCTCCCTTGCCTATCAATCCCTCTTCACTCTTCTTGTAATGTCAAGCATCTTTCCAAACTACAAATGTCATTTTAAGTTCACCGGCTCAGAGAAAACCTCTAATTAACTGTTTAAATCTAGTTCTTAGGAGCATGTCAACATTTTAAATCTCAAGCCCCTGGTTATTTTCCCCTCCTCATGGCATTTTAAAAAAATCTTGCTGGGTTCTTCCCCAACTCTGTAACCTGCACACAGGCAGCGACGATGCCAGTTAGGGCCACTGTACACAAAACCTGCACACATTGGCAGCTGAATGCATTGTCACAGAGCGAAATAACCCGGGGCTGCGAGGCTGCGGGTAGGAGAGAAGTACAGCAGTACTGTACAGCTAAGTTGTTCAAGCGGAGGAACAGTTACTCTTACGTGCAAGGGCTCAGTCCATTCAGCAGATAGTAGAGACCGAGAATCGCAGAAGCCAAGCCAGCGGCCCCTAAGGTGCGCACAGGTAATAGGCGTCGCCACGGCACCTTCACGTGACCGCGTGCGGCGCGCGCGCCCTTCCGAGTGCGCCTGCGCCGGCGCTCCCGGAAGTGACCAGATCCCAATCGCAGGCCGAGCGCACGTCCGTCTGCCCGTCGGTCCGCTGGTCCGCCGCCCGGTACCCCTAGCGCCTCTGCCCTCCGCTTCGTCCCGCCTTCTTTCTGGCCCAAACTGTGGGCAGGGTGCTCAGCATGGCGACATTCATCTCGGTGCAGCTGAAAAAGACCTCGGAGGTGGACTTGGCAAAGCCGCTGGTGAAGTTCATCCAGCAGACCTACCCGAGCGGCGGGGAGGAACAGGCCCAGTATTGCCGCGCGGCCGAGGAGCTCAGCAAGCTGCGCCGCGCCGCCCTGGGCCGCCCGCTGGACAAGCACGAGGGCTCGCTCGAGACTCTGCTGAGGTGGGCGCGGGGCGGGGGTCGGGCAGCGCGCGCGCTCGCCTCCTTCCGGCCTCCGGCTGGCCGGGCCGCCCGCCCCGCCCCGCGCGGCTGGGCCGGGATCTGGGTGTGGGCGGTGTCCCTCGGAGGGAGCGGGCTGGCCCTGGGAGCCGCGGTGACCGCGCCCTCGCGTCCTGCCCGCTCTGCTCCTGCCGCGGAGGCCCGGGCTCCCTACGGGGGAAGTCGGCGTTGTACCGAGCACTCGCCTTAACTAGTTCTCACTCTTCTTTGAGACTTAATTGAAGGCTTTCTTGTCCTCTTTTTCTTGCCACTGTCTTACGACTTTCTGGGCTAGATCTACATTTCACAGTGGTGGTTGTTGTAGGGAAGTGGAGGAATTGGGAACTTGGACCAGATAGCTTTTATTTACTACGTGTTAACTTGAAATAGGTCATCTGCTTAAATTCAAATAGACGACAGATGCAGAATTCTAAAAGTTAGGAGCGACATTTATTTGAAATAAAGCTTGAGTGACAGAACGTTCAGCGTAAAATTAGTTTACAACCTCGTATACATGATGGAATAAATTTAGCAAATGTTTATCGACCTCATGTTGTATTTACGTTTATTTATTTTTGGTTTTTCGAGAACAGGTCTGCCTATGTAGTTTAGACTGGCCTTGAACTCCCAAGGATCCTCCTGCCCCAGCCTTCCGAGTGCTAGGCATACCTAGCGGATTGCCACTACACCAGACAACTTCGTTTTGTATTTAATGAGTTCTTTAAATGGTAGTTAACAGCGAAGGATGACAGAATATTTGTGTAATATTGTGTGATCTCATTTCCTATGTGTAATCCTTGAGCCACAGAGAGAAACACAGTTGTATTAAGGTGCTAATATTAGAAATCTAGGTTAAAGTAGCTGAAGTTAAAAACACATCTGTGCCTGAAAAGTCTGAGTTGATTCCTTCCTAGGCATTGATGCTTTTTTTTTTAGGTGAGCTTTGTTCTTGTATTGAGACGTGGCTACTAGCAGCCCTTAGAGTAGTTATGGTCCATGGCACTGTGCTTTCTGCTTGGCTTTGTTGAAAGTCCATCAAGGCCTCTAATTTGGTTAGTTTGCAGCCTTTTATGATGGGGAATAAAATTCAGTGATCTTTGCTGGGGTCATCCCTCTGGTTTAACTTCCCCATCCCCCATGGATCAAAGCAGGTTTAGTTTGGACAGGGGAAGGGTTGAGTTCCCCAAAGGAAAAGATATTGAACAGATTGCTCAGAGGCTATGACTCTGCAGTATTAGTTTTAAAGCCAAAACTAACTTAGGCTGCAAGGATACTATTTAGGAATAGTTGGCCTTTTCATTTTTTCTTTTCTTTATTTTATTTTTTTTTATTTTCTGAGACAGGGTCCTGCTTTTGTAGTCTTGGTTGCCCGTATAATCCATGTTGGCCTTGCATTTGAGATCCTCCTGGCTAGGCTTCCTGAGTGCTAGGATTATAGACATGCACAGTTACTTCTGTAACTGTGGCTCACAGTTGGCTTTTCTTTAAGACTAACATATTTAAAAAAATCTTCAAAGCACTTTTTATGTAGGCTGACTAACATTCAATGGGGATTTTAATTTAGAAGTTTTAAGAACACAGCCAAACACAGTGCTGCATGCTTGTAGTCCCAGCTACTTGGGAGGCTGAGGCAGGAAGATCACGGGTTTGAAGCCAACCTGGACAATTAAGATCCTATCTCAAAAAATAAAAAGGGCTGGGAATGTAGCTCAGTGATAGAGCACCCCAGTGTTCAATTCTTGGTATGTATTTTTTTAATAAAAGCTTATTTGTGGTATAATGAATCTTACAATATTTTGTTGAATGTATTAGAGTTGGTTCCAGTGCAAACAGCTTAGGGTCATCAGGGGCATTTGGCCCATGGTTTTAAAATAACAAAGAATGATAGTGGGTAATTCAGATAGTATTCTGCTGGGAGCTTTAGAAGGTCATTTGTTCATTTGATTTTTCTTTTATCAGCATGAATATGGGAACTTTGGTAGTGGAGCTGTTGTAGAGATGGTCTCCTTGCAACTGTGTTTCTGCAGGCATTTGTGTATGTGTAATCCACTCTTCACATAGTAGTTCAGCAAATATAATAATAAAAGAAATATATAATTTAAAATATATAATAAAATAAAAATACTTTTTTCTTTTTAGACTCTTGCTCTTTTTGCTCTTTAGAAAGTTAATAAACAAATTTTATGATAGAATTGTGTGCAAAAATTCCTTGAGTATCTGTTGATGTACTCTCCAATCAGGTTGTGTCTTGGGTATACCTAACATAGTTGTCATGTAGTTGCGAGATGGCATTCAAATAAAGCAGAGTATCTTACTTTTGATAGTTATGTTTGATAAATGTGTAAAATGGATGTTAATTTATGTTTTTAGCTTAAGGAACCTTTAAAGTAGCAAACTTTGAGAAATAAGGCTTAAACTGATTCCTAAAAAACAGAATGTGGTGTGTGCTAGTACACAGCTCTGCATACAGCTCTGATGATAGTTTTACTTTTTTTTTGAAACTTGAAATACTGAATTTCCTATGCATAAGTATGTATGATACTAATGGGAATGGTTACTTAAAAACTCATTCATATAACTTCATCTTTATAACGTGGCTTTACTAAAAATTGGTTAGAAGGTTCTTGTGAACTTCAGGGTGATCAGGTGGGAATCCTATTGGTTTTTTTTGTTGTTTTGGGATTTACAAGCCTTGTGTCATTTGTGGTAATTAGTTTCCTTAGAAAGCCTCCAGTTTCCTTCGATGAAAGTGTCTGGTTGACAGTTTTCTGAAATTTGATCAAGATAAATGGCAGTTGAGAATCTTAACAATCATGTATGCAGTCTTTTATCTTTAATTTTTAATATAGTATTTGTATTAGAATTAGATTCAACTCTTATGTTGTGTAGATCCTAAATTATCAGGGAGTTAAAGTAAGATTTTATTCTTACTTGAAAAGTTGGCAGGTGGGAAGCTTTGGTAGTCCATGGATGGAGGTTCTATGAAGTTCTTTGGGCTCAGACTTCTTTCAGCTCTGTAAAACAAGAGTATAGTGCGTGTTCTGATGACCTGTGTAGCACTCATATCCAAGTTCCAGACAGTAGGGTGAGAGAAGAAAGCCATAGGGCTCAGGATCCAGGATGTTTCCTGGAAATTGCCCCAGTACCTGCTGCTTATGTTACTGGCCATTATATATGCTCATATCTTACAGAAAGAATGCTAAGAAAAAGTTTTATTATGAGCAGCTTATACCGGCTCATAATAAAATCTGAGTTTCTGTTAAGAAAGGGAGTAGGGAAGAATCTTCAGCCTGTGCATCCCCACTTTGAAGGGCTTGATATTCCTTGATAGCCTCAGGTGGAGGATCTGGGAGCCTGAAGGTTATTTTCTAGGATTTTCAACCGCACCTTGTCTTTTCAGTTGCATGTTGAAAATCCAGTCCTTTATGGTACTGCATACTTCTTAATTCAGGTTCTTGTTTGACTCTTTTGATATAATTTGGCTTGTTTGTTGGCTCCCTTCCAAGTTCTTAGGCAATTTAAATTTCAGCTTTTTCTGGTATCATTTACTTTTTTCCCTTTTTGAAAATATTGTTAAAACCTCTTGTGTGCTGTTGTGCCTTTTTCTGTTCTTTCTATCCTTGCACTTTGTGTTTTCATATGAGAGGGTGCTTGCACCTCGCAGATGCTAAGCTTGTACTCTTTTTTAATTTTTTTTTTATTTTTTATTGGTACTAGGGATTGAACTCATGACCGTGCACTTGCAAAGCAGGTGCTTATGCAGCTGAGCTAAATCCCTGGCCCTAAGCTTGTACTCTTTAACACTGAGCTGTACCCCCTTTTACTTGTTTTTGTTTTACGAGACAAAATCATACAATGTGTGATTGCTGGCCTTGAACTCAGATCCTTTTGCTTTAGCCTCCCCAGTGCTGAGATTGCAGATGTATTATACCACCACACCCAGCCCTTACTACATTTTTATTTTTTTTTAAAGTGGGCTTTTGTGAGGGAGCAGAAAGTAGTCTTTATTCAGATCTCTTTGTTTAATAGGAAGAGGAAGGCCATCAGCTCTCCAGCAGTTGTATCAGTTTATGTTCCTATCAGCAGGTATATATGAGTTTTTAAATTAAATTAAATTTTTAAAAAAATTTTTCCTTCTCGTTTCTACTCGCTGATTAATAAGTTAAATTGCTGCCAGGTGTGGTGACTCCTACCCATAATCCCAGCTGCTATGTCTCAAAATAAAAATGTAACTGAGATGTCATTTAAGGGTAGAGTGCTTGACTTCCTTCCCTTGTACTTCTGTTTCACCTTCCATAAGCTGATCTAAGGCTTATAGGTCACCTTATAGCTTCTGATCATTTAAATATGCAATATAAGTGCACTGTCTTCCCAAACAACTCAAGTTTTCTAAGTTGACTTCAAAACTTTGGAGTGAAGAGAATAGGTATAAAATTTTTGCAGCATTTGACTGTTCTTTTCTCGAACCATTTGTAGAGCAAGTTAGCTTTTTTTCTGCTTCCCTCCTTGCCTACGTTAAGATAGCAGAGAACAGCAAATAAGGTCTACCCAGTTGCTTTTTTTTGTTTTGATTTTTACAGTACTGAATATTGAAATCAGGGCTTTTACATTGAGCTGTGTCCCCAGTCCTTTTAAAATTTTTAACTTTGAGAGAGAATCTTACTAATTTCCTCAGGTTGGACTTGAACCTGGACTGTACCTGTTTCCCCCTTCCAGAGTTCTGGGATTAGAGGCATGCATCTGTTTTCACATGGTCCATGAGGACCACTCCAGTGGATTAACCCTGTGGGCCGTGGAGATCTAGTTGGAATGTTCCCTGTGCTTCATTCTGTCTGTTGCTTCCAGTGCTTGCCTCCATGGCTAGCGGCTATGCTTAAGGCTACCCAGGCTTGCTCTGGTGCCACCGGCACATTGGGTGCTCTGTTCAGCAATAGCTTGGCATCAAGTAGTGGAACGTCACTCTGGGAATTGACAGCTGAGCAAAGTACCTGACCTCCAATCACCTGTGTCAAGTGCCCAAGTTGAAATGTCTAGGCTTCCTTGGAAGAGAGGTTCCTTGCAGGAATTTGGATGTGAGGAAATTAAGTATTTTGATCATTTCTCTCCTCTACATGGCTCCTTTAATTTAGAAATTGTCTGCAGCTGATGTCAGTTGGACATCTATGTACCTGATAGGACAGCTCTGAGCCAAAAGGGTACAGAGCAGGATAGGAGTTTCTGTATTGTTATATAAGTACTTCTGTACTATCTTTGATTTTTGCCTTTACCCAGAAAAGCCTAGAGTAACACTGGTTAACAGCTTGTCAGTCCTTCTTCTGTAGCCATATTGGTCTCAGCTGTGGTGCCTTATAGGTACAGGCCTTCTTGCTGCTTTAGGCTTTTGGCACTTGTTCCTTCCTTGTAGACTCCTTGGAAAGTTCCTGCTTATTATCAAAATTTTATTATCAGAATTTTAGGGCTTTGTTTTTCAGAGACAGGAAAAATGATTGCTTTTTGAAAACTTTGTGTTTTCGGTGTCATTTTTCTTTTATGTCCAGCAAGAATCCTAAGCAAAAGACACACTATCTGCTCTCATTGAATTTAGAATGTGAGAAGAGAGATTAATATTACATGAATAATACATTATAAACTGGGATAAATTCTATGAAAGAAGTGTTCAGGGGCTTAAATTATAAACAGAGGAGGTACTAATTTTAAAAAGGGTTTGTATTGACTGAGATATCACTTTTGTTGTCACCATGAGTCATGTTGGTCTGTGTTACCATTGTCTCTTGACTGTAGATGACTTCCTGATTCCTCTCCTTTGTCCTTGCATACCTGCAGTTGCTTATATAGTAGCTAGGGTGACTGTGCAAATAAATCATTGTACTTTTTTTTTTTTTAAATTTTTTATTTAAAGGGATAAAACAAAAAGAGAAATATTACAGAATTTCAAAAAAAAACAAACAGTAAGAAATCACTAGTTGATAAATTATATATTGCTCTTTTAGAAATAGTTGTTCAAGTTACAGAATTACAGCACACAAAATAGACACTCAAGCAGTGAGACTGCAAACAGATCTGTTCAACAATCAAACAAGAAC
This sequence comes from Hydrochoerus hydrochaeris, assembly GCA_004027455.1. NCBI lineage: Eukaryota > Metazoa > Chordata > Mammalia > Rodentia > Hydrochaeridae > Hydrochoerus > Hydrochoerus hydrochaeris. The sequence continues at coordinate 215 of PVLA01012746.1, read as the reverse complement.
TAAGAAATATGGGTAACAATCCTGCACACATAAATATACATGCAGTTATATCTTTTATAGCACTTCCTATCTTCTCTTTTTTACAATAGCAATTATACATTTTTTATTTAAAGAGAAAAAAACAGGAAAAAGGTAGAAATATTACAGAATTTCAAGAAAAGAAGATAAACAGTAAGAAATCACTAGTTGATACATTACATTTTGTTCTTTTAGAA
>PVLA01012745.1:0-41920 GCA_004027455.1 Hydrochoerus hydrochaeris | reverse complement strand
ACAGAATAGCTACCCCTATTTTTTTTGAGTTCCTATTGCATGGAGTATTGTTTTCCACTCTTTAACTTTCAGTCTATGAACTTCCTTTTGGGTTAGATGTGTTTCTTGTAGACAGCATATGGTTAAATGTTGTTTCTTGATCCATTCTTCCAGTCTGTTTCTTTTAATTGGTGAATTGAGGCCATTTACATTAATGGTTATAACTGTCATATATTGGTTTATTGTTGACATGTTATCTTTCTGATGTTGTATCTTAACTTTCCATTCTTTTTAATTGTTTGTTTTGCTTAGTGATTTTTTTTCCTATGTGTACCTAGAATGTCTTTCAGTATTCTTTGTATGGTTGCTTTGGTGATCATGAAGTTCTTCAGCTGTTCTTTGTCATGGAAGTATCTTATTTCTCCATCCAGTTTGAAGTACATTTTTTCAGGGTACATCAGTCTGGGTTGGAAGTCGTTTTCCTTTAGGATTTGAAACACTTCACTCCATGCTCTTCTTGACTTCATTGTTTGTGTTGAGAAGTCTGCTGTGAATCTGATAGGTTTTCCTTTATAGGTGATCTGTCTTTTCTCTCTAACAGCTTTTAATATTCTGTTCTTATGTTGGATTTCTGGAATGGTGATTATTATATGTCTGGGTGTAATTTTGTTTTGGTTATGGCTATTTGGAGTTCTATATACTTCACTAATCAGTATGTGAGTTTCCATACTCATGTTTGGGAAGTTTTCAGCTATTACTTCTGTAAATAGCCTCTTGATATCATTTGTGTTGTTCCTTTCTTTTTCATTTATCACTATTAGTCTTATGCTTTTTTTCCCATCATCTTGCAGCTGTTGGATTGTTATTTCCTGATTTCTTGTTATTTTTAGAAGAGCTTTCCTTTCCTGTTCACTAGCTGCAACTTATCTTTGAGGTCTGAGATTCTATCTTCACTTTCATTGAGGTGGCTTTTGCAACTTTCAATAGAGTTTTTGATTTCCTGTATAGCTCTTTGAATCTGCTTTATGCATTCTGTTTGTTTCTTAAACTGTTCATTCAGGGATTCTATCATTTTGCTTTGTTCCTCCAGTTGTTTATCTGTGTCTTTGTTGGATGCATTCAGTATTTCTTTCACTACTTTTATGATTTCTTCTTTTACCTGGGAGATTATTTCTGATTTATGTTCCCTCATAGCTTCCCATACTTGCTTCTTTATTTCAGTTGATATCATTTCAGGCATTTCAGGTGTATGGCTATTATTTTATTCTATGTACATGGCTCCTAGGTTTTCTTGGGATGGACTGGAGGTTTGAGATTGCATTTTGGTCTTTTGTTTTGTTATTTTCCTATATTTCCATGTTTCCAGCAATGTTACAAAGCTTTCTCTGGATGTTCTGGAAATCACTCCCATGCCATCAGCCACTGGGACTCATGTGGCCTTGGCCCCCCTTGCGTGGTGGGCCTGGCTTCCCTGGCTGAAAAAATGTCTCCTGGTGCCATCCACCCAAGCCTGTGGAACCTTTAGAACCCAGTCCAGCATCCTAAAGGAGCTAGGCAGGCACCCAGCCACCGGGATCAATGGTCCTGAACTTTTCCAGGCTAGCCCTGGCAAACTGCAACTCACCTTGCAGTATGGCACAGGACTGGCTCCCCTTTCTGTGGGCCTGGCTCCTCTCGATATTTCTTTAATGCTGGTGACTGACATGTTTTTTTAATTTCTAAATTACAGAAAAGAACAAATATAATAGCCAAATACCACTTACAAAGCAAGAAAGATGTCCATGCTGAGAAGTATGTCAATGAATTTGAGAAATATTGCAAATATTAAATAAGTAATGAAATAATTTTTCAAAATGAAAGACCAAGCATTAGAATTATGCTTCCAGATTCCTTCATTTCCTCAGATATTTATTTAAAAATTGATACTTTATTCAGGAAGTAGTAATAGCTAAAATAATTTTTTTTTCAGTTTTGTGAAAATACAACCCCTCCACCCAATTTTTCTTTTACAGTGATATTCAAATTGCCCAACAATTTAAGCCTTTTATTTTAAACTATCTTTAGAGCATTGTAAATTATCTGATAGAAAATTGAGAGTTTAAGAGTTATATTATCTTTACTATATATTACCTCAAATTCTTCAGAGTCAGTAGTCTCTAATTCTTGTTACCAGTCTTTTAACACATTGAAATATGTTCACTAATGTTGATTTATTTTGAAAACTTGTTAACCATACTTTTCACTCCACTTCCTAAAAATGTCATGTATTTTTAATCAAAATTTGTTTTTCTCCAAAAATGCATATGTTAAATCCATTAGGTGAATACTTTATAGAGTATTCTATGAAATCTGAATTATACCTGTCACTGTTTAAAATCAAAAATGGTGGCTAAGATGTCTATTAAATATCTATGTCTCTACTAAATTAGGTACTATACAAAATAAAATATTGAATTCAGCCCAGTTACATACATGGTAAAAAATTTCATCTGTAAGTGTATGTCATAAATTCTTTGCACAGAGGCACCAAGTCATCCTATTACTTACATATTTATATAAGATTTTACTATAGGTCCCAAGATGATGGTGCCTGAGAGAAGAGTGTAAGTCTGTGTTCTACACCTTCTTCATTGTCCCCAGAATGGTGACATCTGGAAGAGGAGTATAAGCACATACACCTTTGGTGGGTGTACCACCAGAACCCTAACACCATGGCAACAGCCAGGCCACAAGTGCAGGGACACACACATGCATTTGGAGGGTAATCAGTGAGATCAGCAATGTGGAAGCATCTGAAGTAGCAGGCAGAAGCTAGCAGTTGGACTCTGAAGAATATCAACAGATGAGAAGACCTAGCCCCCCACAGCTAGGGGCCAAGATCAGCTCCAAACCCAGCACATTTCTGGGATCTAACATGAACACTATCATAGAACTGTAAACACCAGAGGTATTTTACTATTTTTATTCTCCTTTGTTTGTCTGATTTGTTATCCCATTCATGTCTGGTTGGATGTCATCTCATTTTGTATTGTATTTCATTTTCCTTTTTTCTGGTTGTGTTTTATTGTTTTGTTTTTTCTTTTTTCACCCTCTCTTCCTCTCTTGCTCTTGTCTGCTTTTCTTTCTTCTCTCTTTTTTTTCTATTTCACTCTCACTCTTCCTTCTTTTTTTCACTACTTAGGCTTCTTAACTTTACTCTTGATTTTTTTCTATAGATTCATTTGCTCATTTTCCTCAATAACTTGTTGAATTTAAACTTTCACGTGAGTAATAACTGTCTCTGCCCTTTCTGATTGCTCTTTTCCATTATATTTCATTCTTTTTCTCCTGTGTCCTGCAGTTTCACAAAATTTGGATGATTATTTTTTGATCTCCAGCTTTCACTCTACTATGTCTGACCTTATTCATCACCTTAGTCTGTCCCCTACCCCTATTAACCTAAATGCCCCACAGAAGTAAAATATCACTCCACTAAGGGGAGAATCACTGCATGGAAGTGCACAGTATAACCTACCATACAGTAGAGCTACTAAGCTCAATTTAGCAAGGCCCCAAACTTAGTACATGAAAGATAAACTTAAGGCATCCATAGGTAAATGGATGCAACTTGAGACCATAATTTTAAGTGAAATAAATCAGACACACAAACTTAAATATTGCATCATTTAATTAAGTAAAAATGGATCAAAGACCTACATATTAAAACATGAACAGTAAATCTCACAATAAGATAATGTAGGTAGAAATAGAAGAAAACCATAAACAAGTGGAAATAGAAAGAGCAATAAAAAAGAAATATTAAAAGGAAAACCTGAAAAAGTCCAAAAAGAGAGGAGAAAGCAAAAAGGGAAGTGAAAAGATAAAGGTAATGCTAGATAAAGAAAGTAATGCAAGTAGCAAAACCATAAATAGAAGAAACAAAAAGAGTAAATAGAAGAATAAGAAAAACATAATGACAAAATAGATAAAAACCAGAAACAGAAAAAAGAGATCAAAGAAAGAAGTAGAGAAAAAAGACAAAGTGAAAAGGAAAGTGAAAGGGAAATGGGAAGAAAAAATGAAGAGACAAAGTAAAGGAATGAGCAAAATGAAGTAATGGGACAATGACTACCACAATGACCATATATATGAAAGTGAGTCATATGGGAAAAACCAACCAACCAAGAGTAACAACAACACAACAGCACAAAGGATAAAAACCTTGTGAGTGAGGACAAGTCTTGGTATGGGAAGATGATTGAAATTAAGTACATCTATTTAGAAGGGCCAAGCTCCCCAGGTGTCATGGTTTTATCAATGGCACCCAAGCCTCATATAATTATGGAATCCACCAAGTCTAGCATTTGTGAATGGTTCATTGTCTAGTCCTTGGATTTGTGATGGGAGTGTTTCACTCGCCTTGGGGTGGAACCAAGATATGATGTAATGGCAGGAAGAAGCTCCTCTCTCTCTCTCTCTCTCTCTCTCTCTCTCTCTCTCTCTCTCTCTGTCTCTTGCCAGTTCACACCTTGCTGTTTGCAGCCAGCACGAAGGTCTGACCCACCACACCATGCTGCCTTGGAGCCAACTGAGTATGTACTGAAACCTTCAAGAACTGTAAGAAATAAACCTTTCCTTCCCTTATTTTGGGCATCAGGTATTCTGTCTCAGCAACAAGTAAAAAGTAATACACCAGGTTGAGGATTCTATAAGATGAAGAAGAGAAGAAAGCTCTGTGGGGTGGAAGGCTGGTGCAAGACAAAAGTACTAGTAATGCATGGGAATTGATAGTGACAGACAAGTGGGACAGAATGGGAAGGCATATTAAGAAGACAAGACAAAGAAGACAGAATGAGAAGAGAAGAAAAGATAAAGAAAAAGAGAAAGAAATAAATGAGGAGAAGAAGGAGAAGGACACACTTGTAGAATTAAAAGAAGAACAACAGTGTGCACAAAAGATGCAAGAAGAAGTCATGGAATGAAAAAATAAAACCACTTGGGGAAATTCAAGAAGGAAAGAGAAATAAAACCACAAGGGAGTGGAAAAAGAGCAAGATAAAAGATGGAAAAATTGAAAGCAAAAGTTGAGAAATTGCAAAAAGAGAAGCATATCAGGTCCTGACCTAGATCCCCAATCTCCCAAACTAGTGTACAGTGGAGGTTTAAATAAAATGAGACAAATGTTATGATTTTAGAGCTCCAGGAGGGTCAATCCCTTTAGCTGAGATGCAGACTCCAAAGGCTATGACAAAAGACTTCTCTGGACCACCTAGTTTATTAGGTCTAACAACAAGTGGCTGGGAAACTGAGGAAAGTGCAGGCAATGAGCAGGACCTTGGGAGTCATTTCAAGGATGTCTCCAAGTAATGAATCAAGTCAATTCAGTAGAACTGTCTTATCATAGAGACATGGTAAAAGTGAGACTGTAGGAGTAATTCCTGCAGCTGCGGTCTCTATCTACTTAATTGATGTTTGAGCCAAGTGTCCGCAGCTGTGGCCTTATCTTGCCCTTTGAGGTATCTCTGGCCCCACAGGCCTCAGCCAGAACCACTGATTCATACAGGTTCACTTACTATGAATCAGCTCCTGTCACCAGGCAAGGGCCCAGGGCCTAGGACAGACTCACAGATAAACATAGAAAGCCAATTAGTAAAATTTTAAATCCTGCTCAGAACTGCTGAGTAGTGGTCTCCAACATGTAATGATTTAGAAGTAAACTTTTTTACATTTTAACTCTTTCATATTTTTTTCTAAGTCCTTTTTCTAAGTGAATAGCAAATCCTGAAGTTTGTATTGTAGGGCAACATCCTTGGCAGGTGCTTCTGGAAAGACATGTAGGTCATATCTGAGTGAGAACACAAGGGGAGGGAGGTCAGCAGACACTTAATAAGATCAGGGCCAGGATGCCATAGCTTCCAGTGGCAGCACTGTCCTCTTCTCAACACAAACACTATGTGGGCCACCAGCTTTCTGATAGCAAATGTGCTTCCACACATGTACATCCCTCATTTCACTACATGATCCAGTAGCAAGTCCCACTCAGTAATACTTATTATAGCTACTCTGTGGATATCTTTCAATGAGGGAACATATTTTTTTTCTTCAATAGAGAGTTATTTAATATAATCGGCATTAAGTTACAAAAGTGTGGTTTTCAGCACTTAACAGAAAATATAAGGAAGTTCTAAAAACTTATTTCAAAGTGTTTCTGACTTAATGATTGTGTTTCAGGATTAAGGCAGAAAAGAATTAAAAATGGTTAACCATATAGTGATGAATAGGAAACTACCAAGAAAAACATCAGAATGGATATTTCACATATGCATGTACAGCTCCCTAACCACACTGCATTAGAACAATGTACCTTTGAAAAATAGCCAGTAGTGCTTCTTTGATTTGACTCTGACTTATTTGGCTAATCATGATAGATGAAATGGTTAAAGACTTTTAAAGTTCATATAGATAGCCAAAGTGAATCATGAATCTGAAGAAATAGACCATTCTGATTCTTACATATATTTACAGATGATTATCTTGAATGTTTCAAAATCTGGACAGGTAGTTGCTCAAAATAGAGGAATCCTTAAACTGAAATAAGATAAATGTTGAAATGGATTGCTCGTAGCTGTCATGTAACGATTAACATTCATTAGGAGCCTTGTTTTATAAGAATCATATGTTCATATTATGCAAAAAATTCTGCACATGAATTTCCAACAACAAAAATAAGCTAAATATATTGTAGATGGGTTTTACTCCAGGCTGTATAAATACATATTCTTATCCTTTACCAATTTTAAATTTACATAGATATTGCTTATTCTATATAAAAGTTAATTTCTCTGCAACATACATATTTTAAAGGACATAAATGTTTGAAATATCTACACTAACTTAGGATCATTAGTTATATCTAAAGGTGCAATGATGGTGTAATGAATCAGAACTCTTAGATTGCAAAGCTGAAAGCTGTGGTTTTTATGTTGCTCAATATGTCAATATACATTATAATTATTTTTTTGGTGATGAATTTTCTTTTCTGAAGTAACTTTTCTCTGCCATCTCAGAGAAAAAACAGGAATTTACATTTAATTGTGCCACTGCCCTCTATCTTCATAAAGGATTCACTGTGAAGGAATGGTATCTCCATGGAAACAAGGAGATTTGTCAGGGTGCTATAAAACTGGTGGATTTTCAGGATGCAAAGTCTTGTGGAGAGACAATAAGTACCTGGATAGAAAGCAAAAAGACGGTAAAGTTTCCTATTTTCATGAAATCATTATTTGCCATTGTGTACATGGTTTTTAATAGCCTAAAGACTGACCAAACATTTTTTTTATTCCATTCTGGATCAGAGGGGTCAAATTTCTTGTATTATTTTGCTGTTATTTAAATTAATACAGATGGGGCTGGGGATTTAACTCAGCAGCTTAAATGCCTGCCTTGCAAGCACGTGGTTGTGAGTTCAATCCCAGTACCAATAAAAAAAAAGAAAGAAAGAAATTAATACAAATGTGCAGAACCAAGATAAACTGTAAGTTGTTTATGAGAGATATTTACTCATAGAATTCTTTTTTTCTAGATAATTCTTAATAAAATATTTATAGTAAATATTCTTGTTGGAGCTATAATGATCTTTCAAGTATGGAAATAAGAGTTGTATCTTTGGCCTGGTAGAAATTAGCTGTGTGAATCCCAAGACTTTTTTCTTACATAGGCAGAAAAAATTCAATGTAGTTTTAACAACTATGTTAATATTTTATAATAATTATTAATAGTACTATCATTAAACACAGTATTGTAATCTTTAAATACAAGGTGGCAAAGTTTTACCATGATTTAAAGGAGTTATAGCAAGGTTAAAGTCTATTAGATATGACTTGAAATTTTAGAACTTTTTAAGCTATCAGACTTGTTTATACTATTAATCTATCATGTATGTTTTGACTGCTGCATAAGCTTGAAACAAAGTCTGAATAATACCAATGAAAATGCAGGAAGGAATACTTTGCTTTTTCTTCTTTCTGGCTGAAAAACAATAAATAGGAATAATTTCACTTATGAGTGGTACCTTCTAAAAGAGAGAAATTTAGACACAAAGATACACACAGATGAATGTGAAGACATGAGATGATAATGTTCTTCATATGTAATCCAAGCACAGAGGCAAGGGACAAATCTGTGTTAGAAAGCCTCCAAAGGAACCAATAGAATTGAAATCTTGATTCTGGACTTTCATCCTCCATATGTACGAAATAGTACATTTTTTAAAAAGTCAAACTACTTTAGCCAACTAACACAAGTTAAAAAACATTGCTGTTTAACTGAATATTACTTGAAGCTTGATGACAACCAAAGAGGTTTACAAGGCAGAAAATAATTTAAATTTGAATCTTAGGAATGGCTTTTCATGGAATGCAGCCCCTTTCATGTACTGTAGCATCTCCTCTTGTCTGTTGCTCCTCTTTACCTGCCATTGTCATGGTGCAAAGGCCTATTCTTAGCCTAAAAGGCTACACTTCTACTCAGGATCCAAATCTTCCTATTTTCCTCACCATACAGCATAAATAACCAAGCTGTCCTTCTATTGTATCTAAGGTGTACTTTCCATTTGTGATAGAACTTTGCATCAGTAGATTTCAACACTTAAGGAAAACAGTTTTCATATCATACATAATAGGTCATCTTGAACTTACTCATATCTTTCTCACTGGTTCTGTTTACATGATGAAAACGATTGTGTTGCTTTCCCAGATAAATGAAGTACTCACCTTACAAGGTGCAATTAAGTCTTAATTCGTATAGAAATGGAAACATTAGCTGGTAGGTGTATCCTTTTTGTGCACAAATTTCTGTTGCCAAGAATTTTTAAGACCTGGTGACAGTACCAACTATAGTAGTGTTTCATTGCATCTGTCTGTAATACAAAATTTGGTAAATAGAAGCCACTAAACAAAAAATGACTGTTATTGTTGCTATTAAGATCATTACCCAGCTATTATCAAACATTGTCTTCTTGTTCTTGTCAATCTCCTTGACTCTTTTCCTTCTGTCTGGAAAGCCCTTCTGCAAGGTAGACATTTATCCTTCAAGATCTCCTCTTGAGTTATCTCTCTCATAAACTTTTCCTCAAAATTACCCACCTGAACTAATCATTTCTTATTTTATTTTCAAAATAATTCATGAAAATCTACATATTATCATTTATTACATTGCATTTTTATTTCTTCCTACCATTCTTGTCCACTCTACACTGATGTTAGCTCTGGAATGGAGAGTTTTGTCTCATTCATTTTGGTTTCTGTAGTCCTTAGCAAATGTTAGGTGTCTACTCTGTGTTCAGTGAGTCCTGTTTGGTTAAATTACACAAATATTTTCAAGGAAACACATTTTTATTGTTTCTAATAACCCTAATTTTTATGGTTTCTAATAACCCTAATTTTTATTGTTTCTAATAACCCTAATTTAAATATCTCTAACAGAATCCAACTCTTCAGTTGTTCTTCACCTCTGAGTATACTGATGAATCTCTTCCATGCATTCAGTATAGTGAAAGACAGAACATCAGGCATTTACTTAAAAAATTCTCTAGAGAAAGAAAAATGAGATTTATTTGTAAAATTTTCTATTGAAATAACTGATCAAAAAATTGTGTCAACTATTTAATCATATAGATACAACTTCACATTTAAAATATATTCACTTTTCAATAAAGAATATCTCACAATTTCTTGAAGGAATGATTTGCTTACATATATGTTAAATACCTTAACAACTTTAACCCTTCATAACACATATATTGAATGAAATGATCACTAAAAACATGTGCTGAAAGTTCTGAAATACATTTTTTTCCAAAGTGAATACTTTTTTTAGAACAGAAAAATTCATATTTAAAATATATACCTAGGGGAGAAAAGAGAAAATTATGTAACTCAATAAATACTTTTATGTGGACTAAAAATGTATTTTATTATTCAGTGCTATAATTTTTTATAGTTGAAGGGATGCATAATGGTCTTCAAACTGATAGGAATAGTTTGGTAATATTGGAACAGTTCCAACACTTGTGTTCTTTTACTAAATGTGGATGTAACAAAATAACAAAGCAGGTTAGGTAGCTTAAAACAACAGGAAATCTTTCTCTCACATTTCTGGTCTAAAAGTCAAAATCAAGAGTTTACATGCCACTGTGTCTGAGACTATGGGTAGGGTCCTTCCTTATTTCTAGATTTTAATCATAGGTAGCATGCTTGGTCTTTCTCTTCTTCAGACATGTCACTCCAACATTTGCATGCTTGTTGCATGCCCTTCTGTCAGCCCATGGCATTTTCAGACCGTACAGGACATTAGTCACATAGAAATAAGGGCCCAAAATATTCCAAATTCTATATAATTGTTCTGTAATTATCATAGTTCCAAATAGAGTCACTTTATCAGGTGTTGATGTTTAGGGCCTCACTATGTGAATTTGAGTGTGTGTGTGATGACACAATTCAACACAGTACACCAGCCATTCTAAACTCTTTGTTGTTGTAAAGTAAAATGTCTCTTTCATGGAAAATTGGTAAACACCAATGAGAGAACTACTCATCATGAGGAGGCCTATATCCAAGCTACAGTAAGAAGATGTGAATGATGTTTAAAGTTATTGTTTGAGAAACACTTGTCCTTTCCCTTTTTTAAAACATAACTAGTTTAGAGTCAAGATCAATAAGATGTTGGATAGCCTAAAATTACTAGGGTGCTAACTAGGATATTGTCTGCAACATACTAGAGGTCTAAACTTAGAAATTGTCTTACAGTTCAGTATTAGCTAAAATAATTACATCACTTTTCTAAATGTAATATGAAAGCCTATGGATATCTTTTAAATATTGTATCTGTTTCACTGTATGTTTGTAGTACATGTTTTCACATTCATCATGAGGAGTGGTTATGTGTACATAATAAAGCTTGGGGTTTTTTTATGTTCCTTTTCCCTTCCCATCCACCTCCCCACTTCTACCTCTAAATCCCTTTACCCATTTTCATTCTTCAAGTTTTCATTATTCTTAACTCATGTTTGTGACATATACTCTTTATAGTCATTGAGGGTATTAGGTTCCTGCACATGACATATCTTCACTCTAACTTCCCCTTTCATCACCTCCTCCTCCAGGGCCCTCAATCTCCTGGACCCTTCCCATTCACAGCAGATCTACCTCCTGTCTTCTTCTATCAATCCAGTGTTATTCTCTTTAATTTTATAAAGTGGTTTGGAAGTATATTTTGATTCTTGTGATTAGAGAACAGTGACAGTCAACATATTATCTTGGAATAAAAATAGATGTAAGCTTAAATTATAGCCCTGGCTCTTGTCTTGAACTTGAGGATGGAAATCAACTTTGTCAATCCTCTGTTACAGGTTAATGGCACTGATAATGCTGACTTCCTATTATTCTTGTAATGTTTAAAACTTCTAGTCTATATTAAGTGTCTCATTCCTGAAAGTGCTACTTCATACCTGGATATCCAAGTTTCTGATAATTATAGATAATTAGGAATTGGCTGCAGATTACACTTCTATTAAATGGCTGCATGCTTTTCCTTTGTTATAATGTTCATTTCATTACTTTATGAGCAGAACCATTTAAAAAGGCCCTTCAGTGATAAATAGGGGTTATTAGAAGTTGTAATGTCTTACAATATTTTCACCATTATCTTGAAATTGTGATGCTATTATAGTAAAAATTACCAAATTGTAGGTATATTTGACATATATTTTCCACCTGTTAGAAGGCCATACTCCATTCAATTAAAGAGTATGATAATTAAAACAGAAAATATCAAAACCATTATTTTTGCATTTTATCTCTTAGTAAGAAGTTACAAAGAAGAAATTGCATATAGTTCATATAAAATAAGCTATTTCCAGTATCAGTAGATTTTAATGTTTATGTTGTACCTATTCCTAGTTAGATAGAGTTCTGAATGAGTTAGCATCACTCAAAAATGTGTATTTTTCTGCCAGGAAATAATTTAGGTTCAGCAAAGTTCTGCCATGGCATGTCATTGTTTGGAAAAATGATAATTAATTTTACATCGTATTTGCCAGGTAAAACAGTGATCTAATTAGGCCAAATATTCCAGATAAGGTAGAGCCCCACTTGTAGGTTTACCTTTTATGTAAGTAAGGGTCTGTTAACAGCTTCCAAACCTGGAGCACTAGGGAAAATACTTGCTGTGCATTTACAAACACCATAGGAGATGCCAGAAATGTCTCTGTTGTGACAAACATAGTTCTATGTTTAGGAATATTGTATTTTTCCTTTTCTTTAAGAAAAAGTTTTAAATCTAGTTTAAAAATGTAAATTGATGCTTAAAGTATCCATAAAATTAAAAAGCACTATATTTTCTTCCTTTTTTACTACATGAGTAAATGAGATTCAATGCTGTTTACTAGGAATCTTTCAGTGTGTGAGAAATATTTTAAAATTCTTTGGTTAACTTCCTCTTCACAGGTGAGGAACACAGAAATGCACTGGAAGTGGCAGTCCTAAAATATGAGTGGCCCTGCATTGGAAGATCTGGGTAGCTCTCCCCTCCCTTTCTGTATTTTTATGTTTGTTCATTTGAAAGAAACCTGGTTTTCTTTTAATTTTTTACCACTTTACAGGATCCATTGAAAAGATATTAGGAGTATTTCAAGACTGAAGAAATTCACATAAAATGTGACAGTGAGTGGGATAGATAACATATTATAAATGATTATCTGAATCTCCATAACAAACAGTCTTCTCAGAGGAAGGTCAGCTTCTGTTTTCTGCTCAAAGTATCATGAACATCTGCCAAGATCCATTTTTATGGTGTGAAAAGCTTGAGTAGATACAGTTGCTGGAAGGAAACTACACTTATGAGGAAGGAACTAAGGAATAAAAATTTAGAACTCGTTTGTTAGGTAATTTTTATTTGAAGAATAGAATATTTTACTTCTTCTTTCCATCAACCATTTATCTAGGAAGCAGGTTCTTAGAAACTCAGAATAGATTAGTGGAGCTAGAGGAAAATGATATGAAATATTAGAAAAATGTATTTGGATAATGAGAACAAAAGATTTCACATTATAATCTCTTCTAAATCATTCATTTTATTAAAAACTCTTTTTCTAACAAATATGTACAAAGTTTCAAGACTTTTTATCTTCATCTTTTCTTCTTTTTAACATATTGAATGTAGAACAAAAATTAGACTTCAAGGAAGTTTCGTATTCTTTGAACATAACTAAGATATTTACTGGTGGAAGAAACCTTTCTGGAATAAAAGGTATTACAATGAATAATTTCTACATTGTCATGTTAAATAATTTCTACATTGTTTTCTAAGTGCAGTACTAAGAAAACTGACTGATTTTAAAACTGAAAGATTAATTGGCTCCAAATACATATACTCGGTGAATATATGTGATAGGCATGCTGATCTGTCTTTGAACAGCCACTCTACAGTACTTTGTATTTTAGTTCTCTATGGTGAAAGTCAAGAACAGTTCATAATGAGACAAAGCATTTTTTAAACTTCTAATAGTACATGTTGTCAGTTCAGAATGATTACTTCACTCTTGGAAATTTGTTCATTTATATAACACATTTCAATACTTTATTCCCTTTCTTCCCTTCATCTCCCTTTGTTTGTTCATGATTACACACACATTTTAGCTATAATTTTAATAAAACCTTATAGTTAAAAGTATTATGGGTTTAAATTTATGCCCGTTTAGATTTCCTTCTCTGCATAGTTGGAGTTACAACTTTGTGTCTCTTATTTAAGTAGAGCTAATTCAATGCTGATAAACTAATTTGTAAATATCAATTAATCAAAATTAGTTTCCACTGAATAGATACTAACAAGCTGCTGAATTATGAACAGAATCAAGAAATTGCAATCTGCAGCTAGCAGATTCAGCAACAGACTCCTTTAGACTAATAAAGAACTGTAGATGGAGTTTTCATCCTAACTCACATGAACATAACTGAGATATTAGGGGACTGTACATGGTTCAATGATCACTTGTACAGTAATACAGGATATTGTTTAAATACTTATACTTTTGGGAGTCCTCCTTAGTTTAAAAATAGATAACTAAACAGAAAAATGGAAGAGCACCAATCATTTCAAATTTACTTATCCTTTTTTTAAAAAATGACCTTCTGTGTAATAAAAGGTCCCAAATGACTAGTTTTCATATCTTAATTGGAGCATTGTTGACATATTTTGTATTTTCCTATGTTAAATACCTGGACTTCAAAATGACATTTTTAAATTTATCCTCTCATCAACTGTATGGAAAGTGAAGAGAATAAGTGAGTTTTCTGCTAGAAGAGGTAGATGAGGTTCACAGGTGTCACAGATGTTCATTATCACTTTTTTTCTTATATTTTTAAAAATTTTATTTAAAGAGAAAAAAACAAAACAGTAAAAAGGGTAAAAACAGTACAGAATTTCAAAAAAATAAACATTAAGAAATCACTAGTTGATAAATTACATGTTGCCTTCTCAGGTATAGCTGTTCAAGTTGCAAAATTAAAGAATACAAAGTGGACAGTGAGGCTGCAACAGTTCTGTTCAACAAACAAAAACTCAGCAATGTGGTTATCAATCCTACACACTTAAACATACATGCAGTTATATTCTTTAGAGCACTTTTTATTTTTCTCCTTTTACTTTTTAAGTCCATTATCTGTTTAGTTATATCATATTTCAGCTTTCTTAGCACCTTATTGAATTGTTTTGTTGTTGTTATTTACTCTTTAATCAACTTATATGATTCTGTTGCTTTGTTTTTGTGTTTCTCCCTAACCACTCCCCAAGCATCAACTTTGGGGGAGTTGGGAGTTTTTGGAGGTATATTGTTATTTTGTTATCTTTATTATTATTATTATTTTGAAGGTAGTAAAATAGAGCAGAACAAGACAGAACAAAGCCAACTGAGACAGCGTAGTGAAACTGGTACAAAACTTCACAGTAGGTTACCAGGATAACAGTATGTAATACATACAATAGTATATCTCATTTTCTTCACAATAGTTGTTCCTTCAATCAGGTGCAGCCAAATGGAAGGAAATCCTAACTTATAAAATCAGAATATTGAGTAGAGCAATACCATTAATCAGAACAGAGCAAAACAGTGATACCAAAATTTGCCTTCTAAGAGTTGATAGAAGGAAATCCCACATTATCACTTTCAAACATGGTGTAGATACTCATTCTCACAGTGACAGAGAGTCTTAATTCTTCCAAAATTTCATCAACACCAAGAATGAGACAGTCAACATTATGTATTGCAACAGGATATCTCTCAGAACACAGTGATCCCACCAATCTGTAATAAGCCAAGCCATTTTCAAGAAATTTTTTCCTCTTTTAGTTCTTTCTGGCCTTGAGAAGTCTGCTTAATATAATTTAGAATTTCAAATAACCACACTGCAAATTTCCACCAGTCTGTGCCATCTATAAAATATCCTTATACAGATTGACTCAAGAAAATATTTCTAAAAGAGTTCACAAAAAATTTGTGTAAACAAATAACCCTTAGCAGAGAAGAGTAAATGTCCCACATTTTCTGCAACGTTTTTCCTGGGATGCCTATTAGGGTTGTTTTAACTCCTCTGGGTTTGTCTTATTGCCTGTAATAGAGTAGACAGAGCCAATGTTAACACTACAGCTGTGGTCAGGAGCACAGTGAATTCCCTGATAGCTCATTTGAATAAAATATTTTTACAGTACTTCAGAAACTGAGAGAATTCTATTAGATTTTTCACTCTGCTATTATTTCCTGTAGTAAAGGACTTAACCTTTCTGAACTTCAACTTTCTAATCTAAGTGAGAAAACACATCTTTATAATGGAAGGGATGTGAAAAAAGAATATAAATAAAATACCTATTTCATCTATTCTCCATAAATTTAAAAACAAATCAAGCAGCTATCATCATATTAATACTTGCTTGCACATTTTCTTGCAAAACTAGAAGTTTTCTTGTCTTTTAATTTTATATAGACATACTTGGAATTATCAAAAAAATTAAGAGAAATAATTGCTACCAAGATATAGAAATCAGAAGAAGAAGTTAAGATGACCGATCAGTGAGCAACAAAATAAAAAACCTCCCAGGAGAAACAACTCATATGTCAGAATAAAACACCCTGGAGAGACCCAGACAAAGGGAGATGGATCCCGACACAGGAAGAAATTAAAATGTAAAAAAGCTTGTCAAACACATTGGGACTACAACTGGAACAGCTAAAAATTATGGGACATAGCATATTTGCTGCAACCTGCCAAGTTTGCACCAGCCTGAATTTGCGCCAGGGTTGAATCCATGCCAGCTAGCAGAGCCGCCCAAACTCATTCCTGCCACCACTCAAAGGAACCACAGCAGCACTGAAGTCTGAGGTTGGTGAGCCCAACAGAGAGCAGAGCTAGTGGAGAGACCTTCATTAATCCACGGTCAGTGCTGGGAATGAGACTCCCCCCATGGGAAGGGCAGGACCAAATGGGTGACATGTTGGAATCAGCTGGAGGAGCTTGAACTGTGAGTGACAGTGACTTCAGTTGGTTGCTCCCTCCCCAGAGCAGATTCCTAGGATTTTCTTGGACTGAGTCACACCCCTGGCTAGGACCCAATAAGCTATCCCAAATTGATTCCCTGCACCTAGCACACACTAACCGGGTGAAGGCCCCTGAAGTTTGGCTGACTCAGTGGGGATGGGCAGGCATACACAGTCCCTGCTTACATCTTAGTGACAAGAGCAGGCAGGAGATGGCAGAGTTCCCTCTCCATTATGCTATGGAGGGACCGTGGTCAAAAGGGAATGGGGCTGGGACCTGCACTGCACACCTGTGTGGAGGAAGCCAGGACCATGACAGGAGAGAGAGGCCCCCAGCCCAGAACCCTGAGAGCACTGACCCAGGAGAGGGAAAAACAAGGGAGACTGAGGGTGGCAAACATGCAACATCAGACATGGCTTCAATGTACATTAAAATATATATTTGGGACCTTGTAGACGAGCTCCAAACTGAAATATTAAATCAGGTAAAGCAAGATATGAGTAGAGTAACAAAAGAAATGCTCTCAGGAAGCATCTCTCAGGATGATACAGACAGAAGAAGGGAGGAACACAAAAAAGGAGAGAAACATTTGATAAAGAATATAAAGAAAATATAAAATACATGAAGCAGATTCAAAGAGACTATCAGGAAATTAAAAACTCCATTGAAAGCTGGCAAACTCCTTAAAAGAAACTAAGGATAGACTATCAAAACTTGAAGACAAGTTTTCAATGTGTGATCATGAAAGGAAAGATCTCTTAAAAATAACAAGGAAACAGGCAGTAACAATGCAAAGTCTAGAAGATGACAATAGAATCTACAATTTAAGAATAATAAATTAAAATGAAGAAGCAGGAATACAAACAGGTGAATTACAGGCTATTCACAGAAAAAATTAAGGAAAATTTCCCAAGCATGGGAAAAGAAAATGACATTTGGTTATGTGAGGCATACAGAACTACAGCCACCTACAACCAAAACAGAGCTACACCAAGACATATAATAATCAAGATACCAGAAATTCAATATAAAAACAGAATATTAAAAGCCTGCAGAGAAAAGAAACAGATTACCTATAAAGGTAAGCCCATCAGGATCATGGCTGACTTCTCGACATAGACCATCAGATCAAGAAGAGATTGGAGGGAAGTATTCCAAACCCTTAAAGAAAATAACGTCCAGCCCAGATTGATGTACCCTGCAAAACTGTCACTAGAAATTAATGAAGAAAAAAGATGCTTGCATGACAAAGAGGAACTGGGCGAGTTTGTGACCAGAATCCAACCCTACAGAGAATGATGAAGGACATTCTAGAGAGAGAGAAAAAAATACCAGGATTTTAGGAACAGTGGCAGAAAGGGCTCAATGAGTGGGGCAGACTGTAGAATGAAGGAGAAAACTAAACAAAGGCAGAAAAGTAGCATAGCAGAAATGAGGGAGAGAAGGATAACTAGAAACTCAAATATAGATGGCCTTGAAACACTATATTGTTAATAATGCACCAGGATTTAAAACCCACATTACACACACTACTCTGCTTAGATGTATTCTATTCTGTTCCAGTCATTCTACCTGTACTAGGTTTGAGGGCACAGAAAGTAATCCTGAAAATAACAGGATATAGTATGGTAATCATCCTTAATTTCCTATTAACTTAATCTAAAGCTCTGTAAAACCTACACTGTTTTACCATGACTGATCTTAATTGAGTCTGGTTTGTTAGATCACTGTTTTGTATTGATAGATTTTATTCAATGCTGTTATGATTGATAGTATCGTCTTATTTTATAGGCAACTGCACTTAAGATGACAAGATTCACTAGAATATCCACTATGGTTTGATTATTGCCTGCCTTTGAAATTTTATACTGTCTATAATGTTTTATTTTTACTAAGATTGTTATATACTGCTATATTCAATTATACTACTATATTCAAATATGCCTGATCATATAAACAATTCTATTGAAGATAATAACAAACAACACAGTAATTATTGTAGATCACCTTGTGCTGTGGTTTTATATGACTTTTTTGTTTCATGTTTTTATAAGAATTTGTTTTGTTTTGTTTTGTCTTGCTATGTTTTTTTTTCCTCTAATACAGAAAGTATGGAAATACAGGCAAAGACTCAGGCATGCATAGCTGTTTACACTCTCACTGTTTGAATATCTACTTGGTATGCTTTAATTTTTTAAGTTGAACAACAATTTCTAAGAGGATAATATGTAATTTATCAACTAGTGATTTCTTATTATCATTTTTTTCAATTCTGTATTATCTCTATCCTTTAAAAAAGTTTCTGATATTGATCCAAATACAGTTATATATTATTCAATATCTTTGAGGACTACCAATATTGATTGTGAATCCTTTAGGAAAGAGAACTCTCAATAAACATTTTATTAAATACCTTTAATAAAATGGTATTTATGATACCTACTTACCAAGGTAAACAGGTGATTTTTCATATACTTTTCAGTTGCACAAAGCTTTGCACCACCAGTGTTAGGTAGTCAAATTATAAAAGAATTATTTGGCAGTGCACAGAATTATGAAGTATCCAAAAGACTTTTCACACAGGATATTATTCAAATGTATTTGGATCATATTTGACTTACATATTACACTGTGCTTTCTGACTCTTCATTTTTTGAAATTTCTGAGTAATGCTCATATCTGAGAATATGTTAGCATATTAATAAAGTACATATCTAGTATAAGAAAGATATAGAAACCAGTAAGTTTATAGAGTTCATATTCTTTGCTTTCCTGAGACAAGGCAGGACATAAGAAAGCAAGTGTCTAACTGCTAGGAAACCTTGTGAGCTGATGAATGCCATGGCTAACCTGGGTGAAATATCCCACTCTTCCTACATGCTTTCTGCCTGTTGGTGTGGCCCCCTTTGATCATTTATTACAAGGTTCAGTTGTGAATCCTGTCTTCTTACAGATAATTCAGGGTGAAGAAGGCATTTGTTTGCCCAACCTTGAGAATCCATTCCCCTGTATTTCTGTTAATTCACACAAATAGGATGACTTCTTACTTTTCCACATTTTTCAGATTTAACCATGGTCATATTCATACCCATCAGTCTGTTTATTTGAGAAGTATTAGTTTGAAAATACCCCTATGACAAGCAGATTTCTAAAGCATATATCTGTTTTCTCTCTGAGGAATACTTCCAGGTCTATTTCATCCCACAGGGACAACTAGATATGACTTCTGAAAACACAGCTTCTCTTCCCTTTCTCAAGAAAATTATGTTTGTAAATTACTCTCTCAGAAACTTTCATACATACATCAATATCACTAAAGGGGGAAGGGGCACATTCACTTTCAGTTCATACACACATATAATGAAATGTTTATGAGACACTATCTTATGCTGAAAAATTTGACAGGTTTTAAAGCGTGACTCTCAAGTGATTTTGTAACATATGACACAAAAGCTATTTAGACTTTGATGGCTTAACAATCTTGAAAGGAAGTACATTTTGTTTTGAACTCAGATCAAAACCGAATACAGAATTTAGAAGGCAAGGTGGCTCTGAGGTTGAATGCAAAGGATGGGATTAATTCTAATCTGAAAAGTCTCTTTCATTTTGTCTGTAGATCATGACTCAGGGCATAAAATTCTCTGTTCATTCAAATAATTTAACTAGTGGATGCCTACTCTTATAGTGGAGAGAATTTTATCTTTCTCTCTATGTCTATATCTATGTCATATCTTTCAGAACTGAAATTAAATGGCATATACCAGTAGAAAATTGACTATATAGGATCATTTCATTTGCTAACTCTTGTTCTTTGTTTATTTGAAAATGTAATTAATTTGGGACCAAATAGGTAGTAGCTCTTGATTTATCCTATAAAACCTCTTTCCTCTTTTTATCAGATTTAGCAGATGTGCTTGTTTCCCATATCATGCAAAAAGTTTTCTTTGAGATAAATGAAGATAGCAGTGAAGCTGCAGCATCAACTGGTAGGACAAAGGGTACACCCCTAAAGTGGGAAGAAAGATGAGGGGAAAGGTGGTTTGTTGCCAAATTCTGAATCCCCCTCTATTCCATTTAACACACCACAGGAATAAAAAAGACAGCACTTATAGAAGCTACCCATACATATCTTCAGTCACAGCATAATGCAAAAAGGAAGAGATGAGGCTTGACTAGGAGTGGGGCTCCTCCACTGATAAACGCACATTTGCAAATTGAATCACCAACCAAGTAGCAGATCAGAGCTGTGGAAAAAACCTTAGTAGTCACATATGAAGTCAGTATATTTTAAAAATGCTCTCAGTCTTAGTAACTATATTTAATTTTATTCTTCCACTACAAGTTATTTTCCATTTTCTAATTTGATTGATGTTATTATCTTGGTGGTGGTTAATCTCAAACTTAGGTGCAAATTGGAATCACCTGGAAACTTTTAAAAAACTTATCTCTGTAGGTAAGATTCATTTTCTAGTATTTAAATGAATTCTCCTGAGTGATTACAGTGTACATACAGGTTGAGAACCTGTATTTCACTGTAGCCTACAGCTTGTTCTTGTCACTTTAAATTAGTGCATAGGAAAGCAACAATATTAACCCATGGGAACTTCTTAAAAATGAAGTCTCTGGCTGACTTCGGACCTACTGAAACAGAATCTGAGTTTGCCAAACTAGAGATGATTTGTGGGTACGTTCCAGATTAAGAAACTCCCTTCAATAGTAAAATTCCATGAACAAACTATTTTGAGTAATATCTGTGCTGCATATAATCAATCCTTGTAAAATAATTGAGGAAAACCCTTACAATCAGAATTGGAAAAGGAGCCAAAATGACCCTTGGATAAGTCCATTTTAATAACCCATACAGGGTTTGGGGATTTAGTAGCATAAGCACCTGGTTTGCAATGACACAGTCATGAGTTTGATCCCTGGTACCAAAACAAACTGACAAATAAAAAAACAAAAATCCTCATACAATTTGGACTTTAATTAATGTGTAAAATATGCATCATTTGAAAAATATTATTGATAAATATTTGGAAATTTATATCCATGTAGCAAATTTTTAAAGTTAATTTGCAGTTCTGCATGGTACCAATAGATTTTGACATCTGAACAGACACATTGGATTCTCATTACTATTTTGTCACCTCCTAAAGAACATTGCCTTGCTGTGCTCAAGAAAATTAGATTTCAGGAGGTGGAATACATCAATCACTGGGGAAATGGAAAGAATACATTTGAATGAGGTTGCTGGTTCATGTAACAAACTTTCCAGTGCTTTTACACAGAACTGTCAGAAACCATCTAGGTCTTTTTCTCAGCCTCTCATTATAATGGTGAAAAAATGTCTATCAATGTGAAGGGCTTACCAGAGGTCATACTATTAACTGGCAGCAAAGTCTGAACTCAAGTCAGTTCTTAGGGCTATTTGTGCTAATTACCACTGCCTACTATAGTAAGTCTAGGATTTTCTAGGAAGATGTAAGAGTCATTAAGGTATGACAATATGAGTCAGCAATGATCTTGATGTCTTACCTCCCAGAATAGTTTGCTTGAACATTTTCTTTGAAGATTCTACATTGAATTTGCCCCCAAAAAATGTTCAAGTATTGATTGAAAATTTCCACAGGAATAAAAGTAACTTCCTGAACTTATCTCAATAATTCAGGCATACATAAGCCATTCAGATATACATAAAGCATATTATCTAATAATTAGAGCAGCATTATCACTGATATTCCAGGTAGACCATTCATGTTATATTAGAAAGCTAAACTCAACTGTTTTCAATTCAGACTGTACATGTTGATTTTGATTTTATTGGGCCTGAAAAAATTATGAAAAAAGAAAAAAAAGAAACATTGCATTAATGCTAAGTAAATACCTGAATTGAATACATAAGTATTTGATCTAGAATGAAAAAAATCCAACCATGTACACTTTTTTCTTCTACATATTGACAAATTCCATAATGGAGAAACTTGATAAGATTGTCATTATAAAAATTTTTAAGGCAGCAAATCTCTGTTTCTAATCTCATCATAAAACAACCCATGCATGTACACGATGTAAATTCAAGAATCTTTGAGTTTACAGAATAATTTTAAAATGTGAGTGCAAAATAAATAAATTTGAACTCAGAAGTGATTATCATAGACCTTAAGTATAGAAATAAAAATATTTGGATAGGAAGTAAAAATTGAATATACTATCAGAATAAATTATATAATGTAAATAAAAAGCAAGCAGAAAATGAGTTTTAAAAGGTGACATTTTTTAACTTTTTCCACTAAATTGAACCTAGTTTCTGACTTTCTTCTTCATTAACCATAAACATGAACTTAGAATTGTGTCAGACTTATCTAATATTATTGTTCTGCACTTTGGTTTCTAAATTAATTGCAAATTTCTTTATATTTAGAAAATTTTAACTTCTTAACTAAATGTTACAAAAAGGTATCCTGGATATATTTTCTTACAAAAAGTATTCTGGATATATTTTCTTCATTTGTCTTTTTGATGTGAGTACCTAAATAACTGTTTCCTGTATTTTGTAAGTGTATGCATTCCTGTGATCATGAGTCTGACTTGAACCCAATTTATAGCAAATCATCCATTTCTGTTTATTATGAAATATAGTTCAACATGTGCTGTTTTTGAAAAGTCTTTGGGAGTGCTACATAAGTTAAACTGCAAGTTGCAATCTACATATCTGAAATCATTTTTAGCCCAAATAGATATTTGTTAAATACATGGTAGATAGTAGGCATCATATTTTAGTACTTGATGAGAGCCTAAGATAGGACAATAATAATAATGACTTCCTCTGTACCTATCACGTGTAGTAGCCATTTTGTATGCATATCTATAAAGGTAACACCATTCTGGAGAGTTAATATTTAACTAACAAAGACATAGAAGCTCAGAGAAATATTATGTAGTTCATATAAAGTCTTACCACTACAGAGCTGTAGAATGGGGAGTGAGGTTAGCTCCCTTTTTATGATGCCTGAGTTGGGGTGGAAATAGAGTTGTGAGTTGTAAGCATAAATGACCAGTACAGACTTCAAGGTCAACATAATTCCAGACCTATCTTCTGGACAACTGGTAAAAGATGGTGCAGTTGCAAAATAGGTGCAGAAGAGATTGTAGAAGACCTGGATGAGTAGAGTGGTGTTTTACATGATGTCAGCATATGGAAATGCAGATTGTCTTGACATATGGTTTAGAATTGGTCTTATGAAAAAGATGCCAGGAATGTGAATACAATGGAGAAATTTTCTCTAAGCTTTTATTTGGGACTGTTTGGCAGTCAGAATGTCCATGTGAAACGTGTGACTCACAGGAGAACAGAAATTACATCTTAGCCCAGATTTTGGCAAAATTCCTTTCATAAAGTGTCAGCATCCCTAGAGCCTGAGACTGCAAATCTGCTGGGGTAAAAGTCCAGCTTGGGTAACCAGTAGTATTTAGACAAGTCACTTAGCATTCCTAGGCCACATTTCCTCAATTTGCTAGTTGAATGCAATATTAGTATTTTATCTCATAA
Organism: Hydrochoerus hydrochaeris; assembly: GCA_004027455.1. NCBI lineage: Eukaryota > Metazoa > Chordata > Mammalia > Rodentia > Hydrochaeridae > Hydrochoerus > Hydrochoerus hydrochaeris. The sequence continues at coordinate 17,827 of PVLA01012745.1, read as the reverse complement.
AGTTAAATCAAACCATATATGAGGCCAGTGACAGTGTCTTTATAACATACCAAGTGCTTGCTAGAAATACATTAAAAGTAAAAAAGAGTGAGTAACTGAATAAATGGAGTAAGAGAAATTATTAAATTTCTCTGTAATTACTACCTAACATGAGAAAGAGATATAGGGAGGAATTTAGCATTGCATACTTACTTTTCCTTTGTTGGACCAACATACCTGATACCTGCAACTTAAAGATGAAGTTTATTTTCACTCAGTTTCAGAGGTTTCCAGTGCCAAGACAGAAACCTCATGGCATTAAGGCACAACTGAAGAACATCATTCAGGTTATAGAATCCAGGAAACAGAAATCAGGGAAAGGGTACCAGAGAGGAAAAGTCTAGGGAGTAGTGCCTAAATCCACAGACCCACAGATCCCCACATATACCCAGAAATGTGCTATATTAGTTTTCCAGGCTCCTGTCAAGCCAATCTTAACAAATATGATTAAGCATCAGAAACTAACTGGATGTTTACTATAGAGTAGCTGAGGAGGACATACTTGGGGAAAGAAAAGAAGAAAGCAGGAGTGTGGAGAAGCAGGCAAGTTATATAGGTGCAGTGAGGGGCTTGCCCACATAGTGCAGACACTGAAGTAGTGTTTTAGAATGATCTTAAATTGTGCTGAAGTAGCCAAGCCTTTTCATTTTTGCAAGATCAGATATTGAATACACCAACATAGAAAAAATGTGAGCTGTGAGATGGCTGCTTTGTACAACACAAAAGAGGCATTGTCTGAAGAACTGAAAGCTGCTGGCTGTCTGATGACAGCATCCAAGCAGCCTGGGCACCAAGTCTTTCAGTAAAGAGGTATACAGGTGGCAAATGGTAATATCAGCCTCATGGGTCAAGGGAATCACTCATTACTTACATAAGCTATAAATGATTAAACCATAAGCTTCCCAACATATTTTATATCATCTTGAGAACAATATGCCAAATAATGAGAATTTAAGAAAACCAAAACTTGAAACTTCACAATACCTCACATTCACCACAAATATTATCTTCTTCATCTACAATGTGACATGATAACGTTTATTTGAAGGAGATATTGCACAAAATAAATGTCATATTTTAAATATAGCTTTTAACTCAGTTCCTAGGATAAAGAGATAATTCAGCACTGATCATTGTTTAGAAGGGAAAATATAAATGATTATTTAGGGTTGATTAACTTTTTGCTTATTTATTTTTACTGATGTATTTATACATCTTTATAGGGTATATTAATGGTAATTCAATGCATGTATATGATGTGTGTATAATAATTAAATAATGACAATAAGCAATTTCATCTCTTACTATAAATCTTATGTATGGGGAGTTTCATATGGTTGTAGTCATTTTGAAATGTATCATAGATTTTTTTAAACTATAGTTGCCCTGTGGCCTTAATGAAGAACCAGAAGTAAGTGTTTGAATAACATTTAGTTTCAGATATAATATTATTTTTGTTTTGGGAGAAAAAAGGAAAGACAAGAAAGGTTCAGTATGCATTCTCAGGACCTCTTATTTATTTTTGCTGATTTCCTATGCTTTCTCAGCTACTATATTGTTATGCTATTATATATTATTGTTCCCAGAACATCTTATTTATATATTTATTGATTGCCTATGCTTCCTCTACAAATAAATTATATTACTGAATATTACCTTAACTTTTATTGAACATTTAAAATTTTTAACCAAAATATATTCCTCCTACATATTTGGGAGAATGGTGTAATGTTTCAGCACATGTATGTCATGCATAAAGATTAGGTCAGATTTTTATATTCAAAATCTTAGTCATTGTGCTAAGAACTTCCAAAATTCTTTCTACTATTTGTGTTGTATTATTTTTTGGAAACCATAATTATCTTAATGTCCTATGGAACTTTCAAGATTATTTTTCTTATCAAATGGTAATTACATACCAATTAACCATCTTCTGCATCCCTTATGTCAATAATTTTATATTCTTATGATATAAAAATGAATTATAGAATTTCAGTGAATTCCTTTACTTTTAAATGTATGCTTCTGTAGAAAGATGGGAAAGAAACATTAATAGAGATCCTAAATTGCTACTAATTATGAGTATCTAAACACTGCCCTGCAAGTTCAGAGAACCCCACCCCCAACTTAGGTTTTGTTTCCTAACATAGGTTATAGAATTTTGCAGGTAATATTTCATTTTGGTGAAATTTTCTAACAATTTTGTTCCTCAGAAACATCTAATACTTGCACATATTAAAAGCTGTTACTCCTGCATTCTAATTTTTATAAAATGCATTTCTCCTGGCTCATCAAGTATGGCTCACCATGTGGTTTAATTTAGAAATCATCATTATATTTATTTTACTGATAATGAAATACTGTAGAAGCCAGAATGATTAAGTAACTTGCCCAAAGTCTCATTAATTATAAATAAATGACAAAATTAAAGTCCCAGGAATCTAAATCCTGTTTCTGAACTAGTAATCACCAGAAGATCTTTGTCTCACCTTCCTGTAGATCTAATTTTCAGCTGAAATATTAGAGAAATTTCCTTGATCAGTATCTATTGCAGATGTATCAATGATTCTTTTCATTTCTTTCCCTGTCATTTCCTTCATACAATTTATTACAATTTTAAATTATGTAGTATGGTGATTTGTTCAGTATTTAAATTTTTACTAAAACATAACATTTCTGAGGGTAGGAACAAAATACCATCCTCATAGCACACTCACACTTCTAAAGCAGTCACTCAATAAATTTTGCTTGAATTCACTGAGGCACATGGGAAGAAATATTGTTGTTGAATATTTCTGAAAACTTTTTATTGTTGTTGTTGGTGGTGGTAGTTTTGGTGTGTGTGTGCATCTGAGTGTGTACATTTTTCACTACTAAACTACATCCCAGCCCTGTCTATGACTTTTAAAATGATACAAAATAATTTAATATAATTGCTATTTCTTCATTATAGCTATATTACAAATGCTTTCATACAAAACACTAACAAATACATACTAAACAAAATTTAAATACACTTACCAACAGCAAAAAAATATTTGCAATGATGAAAACCCAGTTGTCTTCAATTTTTATCCTCTTTTTCTCCCAAATTTACCTGCTTCCTCTGATCTATTCTCTTTCATCCTTGTTTCTTCAAACTACTCTATTAAAACTAGTTTCCAGAATGGTATTTCACTAGAAATTAAAGTTCTGGGAACATTTTAGGAGAAAGTCTAGGGATCACAGAAACACAATACATCCTTCAGCTGAAACCACCAGGAAATACTGAATGTGTGCCTTGAATGAAGGATTCCTTGAGTGCATTAGTAACAAACAGGCCCAAAATACAAGCAGAACTCCAGCAAATAAGATGAATTATTTATAAAAAGGTGGAGTGAAGGCACTTGTCTGGCAAACAATAGCCAAGAAAAAGTTTCCACATATTATTGTATGTCTGTTTAAATATGTCCGAGGTGAAATGAAGCATCCTGGTTTTACACAGAGCATGGAGCTCAGGAAAATGACTGTTTACTGTTCAATATCTGCCTGACATAAAAACCAAGAGCTTAAAATTAAATAAATAAAAGAAGAAGACTTGGAGACATAAAGTTCAGCTCATTTAAAATATCATCTCTATATTATCTTTAATTGACATTTTCTTCTTTTCATAATGATACATATAATTACAATACTAGGGTAGCTAGGTGTGGGAGGGAAAATTAGGAGAGACTGGCAAGCGAGTGTGTCCTTACCAGTCCCCTGTATGGGGAGAAACATCATTGCCATGAATGAATCCATATCAGAATATATTGATATTGTTTGAGATCATGAAAGGAAAGAACTTTAAAAATAACAAGACAGCAGGATGTGACAATTCAACAGCTTCAAAATGATGTCAAGAAAAACATTATAAGACTACAAGGCATTAATGAAGATGCAGGAGTCAACACAAATGACACCATTAAACTATTTGCAGAAGTAATAGCTGAAAATTTCCCAATCATGGGGAAAGAATCAGAGATACAGTTAAATGGGGCATATAGAATGCCAAACATTCAATACCAAAATAATAACCAGACACATAATAATTAAGATCCCAGAAATTGAGCATAGAAACAGAGTCTTAAGAGCTGTTAGATAAATGCCACAACTCATCTGTCAAAAAAAAACTTTTTAGAATCATGGCAGACTTCTCAGCACAAATGCTCAAGTCAAGATGAGCTTAGAGTGAAGTGTTTCAAGCCCTTTAAACAAAACAACTTTCAGCCCAGATTGATGTACCCTGAAAAATTTTTTGAAACTTAATGGAGAAATAAGATACTTGCAGACAAAGAACAACTGAAGAAATTCATGTCCAACAAACCAACCCTAAAAAGAGTACTGAAAGACATAGATAGAGATGAAAATTACTACAACTTTCAAAATAACAACAGAAAGAAACAACCAAACAGTGCAAGCAAATAAACAAGGAGGAAAGTAGAAAACCAACAACAGGAAAGTAAGATAACAAATTTGAGTGAGCATATATCAGTTATATCTATCACAATGTAAAAGGCCTCAATTCACCAAATAAAAGAAATAAGTTGACAGAATGGATCAAGGAAACAGAATCTCTCAAACAAGCTTGAACTAGAAGCCTACAAGAAGAAGCTAAATGGCCTAACTTTCTGGTAAGCCATGCAAGCCACACAGCTTCCAGGAAGACAAGAGTCAGTTCCTCCTGAGAATCGGTCATGCTTAAACTCAGAGGATCCAACAAGAAGTCACTAGCCAGCTTTTCTGGTAAGCCATGCAAGCAGCACACATTCCAGGAAGAAAAAAGTCACTACCCCCACCCTGTGTACCAGCACATGAACTAAGAAGCACTCAGCACCAGAAGGAATCCACTGTTTGGAGGACAAGCTGAGTTGATAGCAACTAAGGTATAGAAAATAACTAAATGCTTGTATTTTCTGGTTGATTTTACAAGCCAGGGGCCAGTGGTCTGAGGCTCTGTGGGGAGGATGACAGTATGCAATATAGCAAGTGTGGGAGATTTTCTTCTATCTTGTCTTTGGAATCCAATACTATTCTCACTGTTTTGATTTATTCTTACAGTTTTCATTTATTCAATATTCTGTTTTCATAGGTTTTATTCTGTTGTGTTTTTAATTTTGTTATACCTGAGAGAATGGATGACTATTGTGAAGATAACAAGATATATTATGTAGCTATTGTGTTTTCCCAGTATCCTGCTGTGAGGTCCTGTGCTAATTTTGCTTTATTATTTTGATTGATTTTCTTCTGATTGTTTTATTGGACTTTACTATCTTTAAAATAAAAATTAAAAAATTGAGCAACAATATGCTGTGACAGGAAATACATCTGTCTCAAAAGAAACTCATAGACTAAAAGTCAAATGATAGAAAACAATATTCCATTCCACAAGAACCCTGAACAAAACCAATGGTAGCTATTCTATTTGCAGACAACATAAACTTCAAACCAAAATGTTCTAAAGATATAGAAAAGGTCCTGCATACTTCTTAGGGGAAAATTCAAAAAGAAGAGCAAAAAATCATAAATGTATATGCACCAAATACAGGATCACCCAACTATAAAAGACAAACCCAATATACATTAAAAACCAAATATGCAATAAGACAATTAATAAGGAACTTTAATACCCCATTGTCACAAAAAATTGGCAAAGAAATAACAGAACTGAATCAAACTTATCAACAAATGGACTTAATAGATGTTTACAGAGTGTTCTACCAAACCACATCAGAATATACATTCTTCTCAGTTGCACATGAGACATTCTTCAAAATAGACCATATATTAGCCCATAAAACAGTTTTAAGTAAATTCAAATGGACTGAAATTACTGCATGCATATTATCTGACCATTAGGCAAGTGAAACTGGAAATTAATGGCTAAAGAAATTGCCATAAATACAAGGATATTAAACAACAACCTCCTGAACAATCAATGGGTTACAGGTAAAATTAAAGAAGAAATGAAGCAACACCTACAATTCAATGAAAATGCAGACACAACATACTAAAACTTGTGGGATGCAATGAACATGGTCCTAAAAGGAAAATATATACCAATAAATTGCCACATCAGGAAAACAGAGTGAGCACATACAACCTAGTGCTACATCTCAACCTTCTAGAAAAAGAACAGTAATTTGAGCCTAAAGTCCATAGAAGAGAGGAAATTATAAATATCAGAACAGAAATTTATGCAATTGAGACTAAGAAAGCAATACATAAAACTAATTAACTAGAGAGCTGGTTCTTTGAGAGAATAAAAAATTTGTTAAACCTCTAGCCAACCTTAGAAACAAGAAGAAAGATAAAACTCAAATTGATGCAATAAGTAATAAAAAAGTGAAACTACTACACATTACATGGAAATTCAGAAGATCATAAATGCCTACTTTGCAAATCATTACTCACATAAGGTGAAAACCACAGTGGAAATGGACAGGTTTTTAGAAATGTATTAATTATCAAAGTTGAATCAAGAAGATATAACAATCTTGAATTACTAAGTATCAGCTATTGAAATTGAAAATGTGAGTTAAAGGTACCAACAAAGAAAGCCCCAAATCCTGATGGATTCATGGGCTGAATTCTGTAACAAATTTAGAGAAAATTTAATGCAAATACTCTAAAAATGTTTTGATAAATTGAAAGGGAAGCAATTCTTTTCAACTCATTCCTGGAGGCAAGTATTACTCTGATAACCCAGATAAAGACCTGACCAAAAATGAGAAGTATAGGCCAATACCCTTAAGAAACATTGTTCCAAAAATTCTCAATAAACTATTGGCAAATAGTATACAGAAATTCATCAAAAAGTGGGATTCATCCCATCAATGCATGGATGGTTTCACATCTGCAATTCAATAAATGTAATATGCCACATCAACAGAGCCAAAGACAAAAACCACATGACTATATAAATAAATGCAGAAAAAGCTTTTGACAAAATCCAACACTTGCTCATTGTAAAAAAAAAATACAGAAACTCAGAATACATGTTAACAACCTCAATCTGATAAAAGCCATCTATGAAAAACCAACAATGTTACTTTAAATGGACAAAAGAAGAAATCTTTCAATCTAAAATCAGGAAAAAGACAAGGATGTCCACTATCACCACTCTTATTAAATATAGTTATGGGATTGTTTTGCATAGCAACCAGAAAAGAGAGAGAAATAGAACAAATAGGGATAGGAAAGGAAGAAATTATCACCATTGGGAGACCACATGATATGTTACACAGAAATCCCAAACATTATGAAAGAACTACTAAATTTTTTTTATTTTTTTATTTAAAGAGAAAAAAAACAGGAAAAAGGTAGAATTATTACAGAATTTCAAGAAAAGAAGATAAATAGTAAGAAATCACTAGTTGATACATTACACATTGTTCTTTTAGAAATAGTTATTCAAGTTACAGGGTGAAAGCACACAAAGTAGGCACTAAGGCAGTGAGAGTGCAAACAGATCTGTTGAACAATCCAACAAGAACCTAGAAATACGGTCATCAATCCCACATATCTAAAAAAACATGCAGCTATATCTTTTATAGTGCTTCCTGTTTCCTCTTTTTTTATAATAGCAATTATACATTTTAAAATTTTTATTTAAAGAGAAGAAAAAAAGGGTAGGAATAATACAGAATTCAAAAATAAAGAAAGAAAAAGGAGAATGAGAAAAAGCCCACTAAGAAATCAGTAAATTATGTATTGTCATCTTGTATGTAGTTGTTCAAGTAACAAAGTTAAAGGGTACATAGTAAATATTCAAACAGTAAGTCTACAAACAGTTTTGCTCAAAGATCCAACAAAGATTCAGCAGTATGGTCATCTATTTTACACACTCAAACATACATGAAGTTATATCCCTTTAGAGCACTTTCTTTTCCTCTCTTTTTTACAATAGCAATTACACATTTTGGTTTTATTACACTTGTAGTTCTTATTTACTTTTTACACTAGAGACACAATATGATATTTATAAATATGATTCTTATTTATTTCACTAATGAGGATAGGCTCAAGTTGTCTCCATTTACCTATGAAGGCCTCATGATCATAATTTTTATAGCTGAGTAATATTCCTTTGTATAAAAATGCCACATACTTTCATCCACTCTGCAGCTGATGGGCATCTTGGTTGTTTCCAGGATTTAGCTATCACAAATTGTGCAGCTATGAACATGGGTGCACATATATCACTGTGATATGAACTTTTCAGTTCTTTGGGGAAAATGCCCAGGAGGGGGATAGCTGGATTGAATGGGGCTTCTAATCCTAGTCTTCTGAGAATTCTCCATAAAGATTTCCATAATGGTTGCACCAGTCTACATTCACACCAACAGTGGAGCAGTGTTCCTTTTTACCCACAGCCTCGCCAACATTTGTTGTCAGTTGATATCTTGATGGCAGCTATTCCTTCCCGAGTAAGGTGGAATCTCAATGCTGTTTCAATTTACATTTCTCGAATGACCAGAAATGGCAAACATTTCTTCATGTATTTATTTGCCATTTATATATATTTTTCTGAGAACTGTGTGTTCATCTCAGATGCCCATTTTTGGAGAGTGTCTTTGAATTTGGGGGGCTTGATGTTTTTTAATTCTTTATATATTCTGGATACAAGTCCTTTGTCTGAGGGGTTGCTGGTTAAAATTCTTTCCCACTCTGTAGGTTTTCTTTTCACTCTGTTGCTGATTTACTTTGAAGTGCAGAAACTTTTCAATAATGTGAGATCCCATTTGTTGATTCTTTGAAGTGTTTCCCATGCAATTTGCTTTTGGTTCATTAATTCTCTGCCTACAGCTATGTCTGCAAGATTTCTACCTACCTTTTCTTCCAGTAGATTTAATTTTTCTGTATTAATATTGAGGTCTTTGATCCATTTATACTTTAGTTTTGTGCATGGTGATATGCACGGATCTAGTTTCAGTCTTTGGCATGTAGAGAGCCAATTTTTCCAACATCATTTATTAAAGAGACTATCCTTCTTCCAGTGGATATATTTAGCCCCTTTGCCAAATATCATGTGGCTGAGTGTCTTGTAGTTGTGCTTGCATCATCTAATCTGTTCAATTGATCCTTAGATCTATTTCTTTGCCAGTACCAAGCTGATATTTTGCTTTATAGTACTGTTTCAAGTCAGGAGTTGAGATGCCTCCTGCCTTGCTTTTGTTGCCTAGAATTGCCTTTGCTATTCTACATTTCTTCTGTTTCCAAATGAATTTTAGCAGTGTTTTCTCTAGATCTGTGAATATGTCAATGGTATTTTGATTGGGATTGCATTAAATCTGTATAACAGTTTTGGGAGTATAGCCATTTTCACAATGTTTGTTCTTCCTAACCAAGAGCAAGGAATGTCGTTCCATTTTGTAATATCCTCTTCAATCTCCATTTTCAGCATAGTATAAATTTCAGCATACAGGTCTTTTACATTTTTAGTTAGGTTGATTTCTAAGTATTTCATTTTTTTAGATGTTATTATAAAGCATGGTATTTCCATAATTTCTCTCTCAGTGAGTTTTTTGTTTGTGTACAGGAATGCTATTGATTTTTGAACATTAACTTTGTATCCAGCTACATTACTGAACTTGTTTATTACCTCTAGCAGTCTTATAATGGAGTTTTTCTGTCTTCTATATAGAGTATCATGTCATCTGCAAATAGTGATAATTTAACTTCTTCCTTTGCTATCTATATTCCTTTCATTTCTCTCTCTTGTCTGATTGCCCTGGCTAGTGTTTCCAGACCAATGTTGAAATGGAGTGGTGAGAGTGTACATTGTTCTCCTGTTCCTGATTTTAAAGTGAAAGTTTTCTGTTTTTGTCCATTTTGTATAATGTTGGCTGTTGATTTGTCATAGATGGCCTTTATAAGGTTGAGGTAGACACTGTCTCTTCCGAGATTCTGGAGGGTTTTTATCATGAACATGTGTTGGACTTTGTCAAAAGCTTTTTCTGCATCTATTAAGATGACCATGTGGTTTTTGTTTTTGGCTATGTTGATGTGGTGTATTACATTTATTGATTTGCATGTGTTAAACCATCCCTGCATTCCTGGAATGAACCCCACTCGGTCATGATGTATAATCTTTTTGATGATTTGCTGAATTCTATTTGCCAGTATTTTGTGGAGAATTTTTGCATCAATGTTCTTTAGTGAGATTGGCCTATAGTTCTCTTTTTTCATTGTATCTTTCTCTGTTTTTGGTATCAGAGTAATACTTGCCTACAGAAATGATTTAGGGAGGATTGCTTTTTTCTCAATTTCATTTAAGAGTTTAAAGAGTATGGGCATCAAGTCTTCCCTCAATTTCTTGGGGAATTCAGCTGTGAATCCATCAGGACCTGGGCTTTTCTTTGTTGGTAAGTTTTTAATTACATTTTCAATTTCAGTAATTGATATTGGGTTGTTCAACATTGCTATATCTTCTTGGTTGAGCTTTGGTAGTTCATATGTTTCTAGAAATCTGCTCAATTCCTCTGTGTTTTCCACTCTATATGAGTAGAGAATTTCAAAGTAGGTATTCATGATCTTTTGAATTTCCATGGGATCTGTAGTAATTTCTCCCTTTTCAGTTCTTATTGCATGAATTTGGGTTTTTCTTTCTTTCTCTTGAGAAAGTTAGCTAGTGGTTTGTCAATTTTGTTGATTCTCTCAAAAAACCAGGTTTTTAATTCATTACTTCTTTGTATTATATTTTTAGTTTCACTTGCATTGCTTTCTGCTCTAATCTTACAATTTCCTCTCTTCAATGAGCTTTGGGTTTAACTTGCTCTTCTTTTTCTAGATGCTTGAGATGGAGCATTAGCTTGTTTATTTGTGCTCATTCTGTTTTCTTGATATGACAGTTTATTGCTATATATTTCCCTCTTAAGACTGCTTTCATTGCATCCCACAGATTACAGTATGTTGTTTGTATATTTTCATTGAATTGTAGGTGTTGTTTTATTTCTTCTTTAATTTCATCTGTAGCTCACTGGTTGTTCAAAAGGCTGTTCTTTAATTTTCATGTATGTATGTAGTCTTTACAATTTCTTTTGCCATTACTTTCCAATTTCAGTGCACTCTGGTCAGACACTATGCATGGTATGATTTCAATAACTTTGCATTTACTTAATAATATTTTATGACATAATATATGGTCTATTTTGGAGAATGTCCCATGTGCAGCTGAGAAGAATGTGTATTCTGATGTGGTTAGGTAGAACACTCTGTAAACATCTACTAAGTCCAATTGCTCACAGGTATGATTCAGTTCTTTTATTTCTTTGCTGACGTTTTGTCTAGTTGATCTCTTTGTGACAATGGGCTGTTAAGATCTCCTGTTATAATCGTATTCTTGTGTATTTGGTTTTTCATGTTGATTAGTATCTGTCTTATATATTTGGGTGCTCCTGTATTTGGCACATATATATTTATATTTGTTAATTCTTCCTCTTGAATTTTAACACTCATAAGTATGTAGTGATCTTCTCTACCTCTTTTAATCATTTTAGGTTTGAAGTTCATGTTGTCTGCAAATAGAATAGCTACCCCTGCTTTTTTCTTGGTTCCTGTTTCATGGAATACTGTTTTCCAACCTTTGACTTGCAATCTATGAGTTTCCTTTGGGGCCAGATGTCTTCCTTATATACAATATATTGTGGGGTCCTGTTTCTTGATCCATTCTGTCAATCTATTTCTTTTTATAGGTGAATTGAGGCCATTTATATTTATGGATAGTGTTGATATGTACTGGCTAGACTTTGCCATGCTATGTTCCAGTTGTTTCTTTTTGATTTTCCTCTTATTTAATTGCTTATCCTACCTGGTCTTTTCTTTCCATTGTTGTTTTGGGGATTTTGGTAATTTTTATCTCTATCTAGTAGGTCCTTCAATACTCTTTCTAGGGTTGGTTTGGTGGACATGAATTTCTTCAGTTGTTCTTTGTCATGGAAGTATCTTGTTTCTCCATTAAATTTGAATGAAAGTTTTCCTGGGTACATCAGTCTGGGTTGAAGATTCTTTTGTTTCAGGGTTTGAAATACCTCACTCCAAGCTCTTCTTGACTTGAGTATTTGTGCTGAAAAGTCTGCCGTGACTCTAATGGGTTTTCCCTGATAGGTGAGTTATGTCTTTTCTCTGACAGCTTTTGATATTCTGTTTCTATGCTGTATGTCTGAGATCTTAATTATTATGTTTCTGGGTGTAGATTTATGTTGATTGTGACTATTTGGTGTGCTACATGCCTCACTTATCTGCATATCAGATTCTTTCCTCATGTTTGGGATATTTTCTGTTATTATTTCTGTAAATATTTTACATATGTCATTTGCCTGCACTCTTGCATCTTCACTAATGTCCATTATTCTTATATTGTTGCTCTTGGCATCATCATGAAGCTTCTGGATTGTTATTTTATGCTGCTTTGTTATTTTTAGAAGTTCTATCCTTTCCTGATCACTAACTGTGATCCTGTCCTCAAGGTCCGAAATCCTATCCTTAGCTTCATTTAGGCGATTTTGCATGCTTTCAATAGAATTTTTTGTTTCTTGGATATCTCTTTTAGTTTGTTTCATGAATTCTGCTTGTTTTCTATATTGTTCATTCAAAGTTTCAAACAGTTTCCCATGCTCATGTACTTTTTTCTCCAGTTCGTCTTTAGCTGCATTCAACAACTCCTTTACTAAAGTTGTTATTTCTATCTTTACATGGGAGACTACTTCTAATTTGATTTCCTCTATAGCCTGGGGCAGTTGTTTTTTATTTCAATGGCTATCTTTTCAGAGATTCCCGTTGTGTTACTTTTAGGGTCCTCTATTTCAATGTCTCCTATACTTGCTTCTGGTGAACTCTATGTTTGAGACTGCATTTTTCTTTGTTTTGTCATTTTCACTCTGCCTGGTGTTTTCTATGTGTAGGAGTGGGTCACACACATTCTTTTCACACACACCAAAGTCTTACAGTATTTGGAGGGGGTTTTACTACTGGCCCTATTGATCTGCTGTACACCTCTATTTTAGGGTTATACTCACCACATTGATATAGTCTATCCAGTGTAGTCCAAAGTTCTCCACCTGGGAGCAAAGTTCCAAATTTTCTCACACTAACTGGATCCCACTGAGATCTTCTGATATTCCAGGTGGGAGGGCAGGCCTATCTGTAGCAGTCCAGGGCAGTTTTCAGTCTTGGGCTGGCCTCCTGGATGTTCCTGGTTGCAGGGCAGGCCCACAATGGAGGTTCCTACCCATGCAGAGGGCTTGCCTTGAGTTTCAGGTGGCAGGGCATGCCCTCAGTGGAGCTTCCTAGCAGCCTACCCCTGATGCAGGCTTCTGCTAAGTTCCCAGTGGCAGGGTGGGCCCAAGGTGGAGGTTCTGGGCAGCCTACACCTGATACAGGCTTGGGCTAAGTTCCTGGAAGGCAGAGCAGACCCCTGGCGGAGATTCTGGGCAGCCTATGGCTGATACAGGCTTCTGCTAATTTCCCAGAGGGAGGGTGGGCCCATGGTGGAAATTTTGGGCAGCCTACCCCTGATGCAGGCTTCTGCTAAGTTCCCTGAAGGCAGGGCGGGCCCATGGTGCAGGTTCTGGGCAGCCTATGCCTTATAGAGGCTTCTGCTAAGTTCCCTGAAGGCAGGGCGGGCCCATGGTGCAGGTTCTGGGCAGCCTATGCCTGATACAGGCTTCTGCTAAGTTCCTGGAGGGAAGGCGTTCCCATGGCAGTGATTCTGTGCAACTTACCCCTGATGCAGGCTTCCACTCAAAACTACTAAAATTAAAAAGTAAATTCAGCAGTGTAGCTGGATACAAAGTCAGTACTCCAAAATCAATAGCATTCCTGTATGCAAAAATACACTCATGCCTATCACCATGTACTAAAATAAAGTGTAAATGGATCAAATATCTAAATATTAAAACAGAAACACTAAATCTGTTGGAAGACAAAGTAGGTAAAAATCTTGATGACATAGGGGTAAGTAGAGAATTCATGAGCAAGAATCAAACCTCATGTGAAATACTGCAAAGTATCAATAACTAGGATCATGTCCTATTAAAGAGTTTTTGCATGTCAAAATAAATCTCCAGCATAGAGAATTGTAGTACAAGGTTCGCCACCTGGGAGCAAAGCTCCAAAGTTTTTCACACTAACTGGAGCCTGCTGAGGCATTCTGATGTTCCAGGTGGGAGGGTGGGGCCAGAAAAAACAGTCCAGGGCAGTTTTCAGTCTTGGACTGGCTTCCAAGATTTTCCAGGTGGCAGGGTGGACCCACAGTGGAGGATCCAGGCAGCCTATGCCTGAGGCAGGCCTCTTCAATGTTCAGTGGTAGGGCAGGCCCTAGAGGGAGGTTCCAGGCAGCTTACTCCTGATGTAGGCTTCCACTAAGTTCCCAGTGCAGAGCAGGCCCAGGGGAAAGTTCAGACAGCTTAAGCCTGAGGCAGGCTTCCTTTATGTTCCCAGTGGCAGGGCGGGCCCACAGTGGAGGTTCCAGGCAGCTTACGCCTGATGCAGGCTTCTGCTAAGTTCCGGTGGCAGGGAAGGCCCAGGCCAGTGTAATATTTTTATAGTTATCAGTTTATGCACTTTTTCATTAATCATAAAAATTGTCTTTATGGCTTATATTACCTGTAAGGCCCAAATTTTCAAACATGCCTCAGCTGTTCATCTGAGGAAACCATTGCCCAATAACACAATGTGTGCACACACAGGCACACCATACACACATGCACACATCAGAAAGTGAAGCACAAAGTAAAGACCAGAGCTCCTCAAAAAAAACCTGCAGACATTTGCAACAGCAGCAAGTTCCCAAGCTCCTCCGATAACAGCCAAGTTCATATCAGGAAAACCAATGTAAGACATTTCTCCAGAAGAAGCAAGAGCCCATCTTCTGCTCTCTAGTTTTCCCTTTTCTCATGTTGACAACAATTCTCATGTGGGCCATCCACACCCAGCACCGCACTGATTCAGATCAGCCAGGTTTTACAACTTGACCATTATTTGATCTACTACACACACACACACACACACACACACACAAAGGCAATATTCATACTCGAAATTTTTTAACTCATTTAAGATAGTTTCTAGAGTTAGTAACACTAAAATGTAATAATAAATGCCACTTGGAATGCTCTGTCAATAGTAAAGAAATATAGATGACAATACTGTTTAATTTGATTTGGGTTTTGGTGAGTGATATAAACACCAGTTTTGGATGAGACCAGGTATATGTGAGAATAAATAGAGTTATAAAATAATTAAAACCTAGTCAAGAAGTTTACTACTTGATAAGAGCTAAAGATGGCCAATCAGTGAGCAAGAAAATACAGAGCCTTCCAGGGAGAAACAACTCATATGCCAGAATAAAACATCCTGGAAAGATCCAGACCGAGGGAGATAAATCCTCTTAACACAGGAAGAAATTAAACAACAAAGGCTTGTCAAACATGCAGTCTTGGGGCTACAATTGGAACAGCTAAAATTAAGGGACACAGCACTTTCACTGTGACTCACTGAGCTGCCCGAACGTGTGCTGGCCTCAACCTGCCGTGACCCACAGAGTGGTCCTGAACTTGTTCCCATCGTGACTCACAGGAGCCACAGCTGTGCTGAAGTCAGGAGTTGGTGAGTCCAGTGGATAACAGAGCCAAGAAGAGGACCTTCATTAATCCATGGTCAGTGCTGGGAATAAGACTCCCCATGGGAAGGGTGCTACCAAGTGGGCAATATGTTGGAATCAGCCAGAAGGAGCCTGAATTAGGAACAACAGTAACTTCAGTTTGTCACTCCCTCCCCAGAGCAGATTCATGGGATTTTCTTGGCCTGTGTCATGCCCCTGGCCAGGACCCAATAAGCCATCCCAAACCGATTCCCTATGCCTAGCACACACTAACCTGGTGAAGGCCCCTGAAGTTTGACTGGCCCCAAGGGGAATGGCCAGCATATGCAGCCCCTGCTTACACCTCAGTGACAAGAGCAAACAGGAGAGGACAGAAATCCCTCACCAGTGTGCTTCAGAAGAACCATAACCAACTAGGAAAGGGGCTGAAACCTCCACTATATAACTGTATGGAAGAAACCAAAAACGTGACAAGAAAGAGAAACAAGAAAATGTTCCCAGCCCAAAACACTGAGAGCATTGATCCAGGAGAGGGAAAAACAAAAAAGACTGAGGGCAGCAAACATGCAACATCAGACATGGCTTCAATGGACATTAAGAGATATATTCGGGACCTGGTAGCCAAGCTCAAAAGTGAAATATTAAATCAGATAAATCAAAATATAAGTAGATTAATAAAATAAATGCTAATCACCTCTCAAGAAGACAGAGATGGAAGAAGGGAGGAAAACAATAAAAGGAGAGAAATATTCAATAAAGAATATAAAGAATGGCCCACTATCCCAGCAAGAACATCAGGTAAGCCTGCCCCAGACCTAGGCTGCCCCACAGTGCTTCTGATGGCCCGCCCTTCCACCAGGAATATCACAGAAGCCCACCCCAGACCTAGAACTGCCCCGCACTACTTCTGCTGGGCCTGCCCTTCCAGCAGGAACATCAGGCAAGCCCACTCCAGACTTAGACTGCCCAAGACTCTTTCTTCTGGGCCTGCCTTTCCACCAGGAACATCAGAAGACCTAAGCAGGATCCAATCAGTGTGAAAAAACTTGGAACCTTGCTCTGAGGTGGTGAAGCTTGGGCTGCAGTGGATTAGCTGTGTCAATGTGGTAAGTATGTCCCTAAAATAGAGGTGAAAAGTGGAAATATAGGGTCAGTAGTAAAGCCCCCTTAAAATGTAAGACCTTGGTGAGTCTGAAAAGAGTGTGGGTGATCCCCTCCTACACACAGAAAACATCAGGCAGACTGAAAATAGCAAAATTAAAAAGCAAAATACAGCCTCAAGCATCTGGTCCATCAGGAGCAAGTACAGGAGACATCAAAATAGAAGACCCAAAAAGTAACACACTTGAAATCTCTGAATAGAGAACAATTGAAATAAAAAAACAACTCCATGAGGCTATAGAGGAAATCAAATTAGAAGTACTCCCCCATGTAAAGATAGACATAAAAACCTTAGTAAAGGAGTTTTTGAATGCAGCTAATGCCCATTAATGTTATATTGTTGCTCTTGGCAACATCATGAAGCTTCTGGATTGTCATTTCATGCTGCTTTGTTATTTTCAAAAGTTATATCCTTTCCTGGTCACTAATTGTGATCATGTCCTCAAGAACCAAAATACTATCCTCAGCTTCATTTGGGCAGTTTTGCACACTTTCAATAAAATTATTGGATGTCCTGTGAGTGTGTTTCATGAATTCTGCTTGAAGAAGAAATAAAGAAAAAAGTATGAGAGCATGGGAAACTAATTGAAACCTTGAATGAACAATACAGAAAACAAGCAGAATTCATGAAACACACTCACAGAGACATCCAAGAAACAAAAAATTCTACTGAAAGTGTGCAAAACCACCTAAATGAAGCTGAGGATAAGATTTTGGTCATTGAGGACAGGATCACAATTAGTGATCAGGAAAGTATATAACTTTTAAAAATAACAAAGCAGCATTAAGTGACAATCCCAAAGCATCATGATGATGCCAAAAGCAACAATATAACATTAATTGGCATTAGTGAAGATACAGGAGTCCATGCAAATGACATACATAAAGTATTTACAGAAATAATAGCAGAAAATTTCCCAAATGTGGGGAAAGAATCTGATATGCAGATAAGTGAGTCATATAGAATGCCAAACAGTCACAATCAACATAAATCCACACCCAGAC